>WURT03641532.1:0-16688 GCA_009936505.3 Holothuria glaberrima | reverse complement strand
TATGACATAATTTGGTAATAAATCCGATAGATACGGTAACCACAAAAATCTTTAAAAGGTCTAACGGGGTAACACACATTGTAGCCCAACTATGCATATCGCTTTTATCTAGTTAATTTCTATTGAACTTTTTTGGGAGGGCTCGACTGAACTTCAGTGGAACAGTGTATTTGGACATTACTGAAACTTTTTAATTAATTTTACTGGACCAGTTAAACTGAAATTTTCTGGACCAATTCAATTGGACATTATTATGATCAGCTAAACTGAACTTTACGAATCACTTAAACTTGACTCTAGTGTTACTTGCCTAACTAGACTTTACTGGGCCAGCCCAAATAGACATTACTGTGACCGCTTCTATTAGACCTTACTAAACCAATTCAATGCAACTTTTGTGGGAATCATTTCACTGAACTTTACTGGACTAGTTTAATAGGATGTTATTGCACGAGTTTAATTGGAATTACAGGAACAGATCAGTGGGTTAATTTTAAATGGACTGATTCGATTGTTAATATTGGAATATTCAAATGTATTAAACTACAAACCCTTACCATATCTTCGCATTAGTCTTCTAACTGTTTTAGGTTATTTTTACTGTCTAATTATAATTAAATGTAACTTTTTTAAGTTTGAAATTCTAAGTAATCACCAATTTGTTTATCATTTACAATCGGTAAATACGGATTTTGTCAAGAAACTCCAACTTCTTAAACATAGAGTGAGAAAGTCCGCTTAGAACGTTCAAGTTTAAATGGAAACGTTAACTTGTGCTGTTACATGCATAAAGTCTTGTTGGGTCCAATTGAAGTCCATTACAGCTAACTTAGAAAACTATATGCTATCGCGATTATATAAAAAGTCCAAATAAATTAACAGGTTCTAGTCACGTCCAGTTGCAGTCAGATTGAATCCTGTTTATTCTACTTCAAATTTGAGCAAGGCAGTTAAAGTGATTTTACCTGATCAAAAGTAGGGAAATACAAAAGACCTAATGTTCTAATGTTTTTTTTTTATTTTTCAATACACTAAAGAGGCTAATAATGGATGAAACTATTTATGTAGTAACTGAAAATGGTAGTGTGAACGGAAAAATTTGAAGAAATGGTGTAAAAACAGCCAAAATCTGTAAACTTTTTTTAAACAAATCGTTCTCATTGCAACTACCTTAAACCACGCCTATCAGAACACTATATAAGTTTTCAATGAGTCATGCAGTTGTATTTTCGGAAGAACTGTACATTTAGTGGACCTGTCTTGTCGCGGTTATTCACGATTTGCTGGGAATAGTGTGATTTTGAAGGTTGTATACTACACAACACACAAGTTTTTGACGCAAAAGCACTTATTTTCATCGTGATACCCGTGTTAGTAGATTTTATCCTAACACCATTTATGACGACAGTTGCATACTAACGCAAGTAACAGTAACTTGTTACACCTGTACACCTGTGGACTTCCCCGCATCCCAAGATTTTGTCTTCGAGCGGTACATGCAGATACATATCAAATATTCCACGTAAAATGTACAACGATGCACTAATTGACGTAAAATGTGTCACGAGTGTAGATGCCGATCACTAGCATGGGCAGTAATCTAACGGTTTGAAAATACAAATCAAATCCTTACCGGCGCTTCCATAAGTTGTGGTAGCCTTTATATACACGGCATGTATAGATATTTTAAGGGCCTGAATCGATCTCCATCGTAGGCTGAGCAATGTTTTCCCTCGGTCATTTTGTACAAATTATTGTAGTTTCCAACATGTTAAAGAATTTGTGTTGGTTTAACCACATATCCCTGGTTGAGTCATGGAACTCCATGGTTTAATCAAGTTAATTACTGGTGTGTACAGTACATTTCACCTCGGAAAGGTAACATGGAAAGTTTGACCTTGCGACGCAGGTATGTTAGCATCTCTGATGTCAGGCCAGGGAGTTGGCACTACCGTTGGCCAGCGAGGATTTAAATGATTCAAGGATTATTCAGTACTTTCCTCGGAGGTAGTACTCACATATTATATCCATGGCCAGTCTCGTGAATTAATAGTTCAAAATGTTCGTATTTTCTTTTAGTCTGCCTTCATAATCATGCAAAAAACACGAAAAAAGGGTACATAGGCTATAACGTGAATATGATGTGTTCAGTGCTCGTTCGCTGGCGTATCCGTAAACATCTTCCGTTGCGCTGCCTTTTGTTTTTCATATTGAGCACTCCCATTGGCTTACTCGACCAAGAGTGAATTTGAATGGAATAAAGATTGTAGTGCACACAGTATCGACTTTCATGGTTTTTGTGGTAATTTTTTAATAATTGAAACAATATTTGCAATAACTACTTATGTGAGGGATCTTTATTTATCTTTTTATTCGAATGAACTGCTTAAACGTTATTCCAACAGTTTCACTTGTCAGTTGAAGAATTAAGTCCTCCAATGAAAGATCCGTTGGAATTATTTCAATATGTTTTACTGTTCTCAAAATACAAGTCTTCAAAGTTTGATGGTTTCTGAAGAAACTCATTGCCCAAGCAAAAATAATGATGTGAATGTTGCACTGTGTTAAGATTTCTTTTGCTAATCCTACATAAATTATTTCTTATTTACTGATCAAATAGTTTACGGTTTGTTGAGTAATATAAATTTTTCTGAAGGAAAGAATTTTAACGTTCAAAGTAAACCCCTGAGGGGAAAATAATGCTCCCAGTGTCCTTGAAATTGAGGTTTAAAAAAAAAGGCAAACATGAGCCATATATGATATGTCCATCTCATGATGTCACATATTTGCATATTTAGCTCATGTTTATTCATGATACAAGTGTGAAATGAAATTTCCCTGTAAAATGGTCAATATTTGATGGATTTTAACAGAAATTGCCGTTATTCTCTGGATATTTTTACATCAAAGATCCAACTAGGTTATTTGCATGTCGCACAGCCTTAAATATGGATCTCTAGTCGTTCTACAGTGCATAAATCTCAGATTACCATACAGAATGGGGATTATGGGACTAGAAGATTGTTTCAAAGGTAAACATGAGGCCTACTTACTCTGAATTCTCTAACCGTTCGGACGATAAATACGAGAAAAAGCTTTGATCCCCACACCACGAGACTTCAAGGTAACTGAAACTGCATAATCGAATATGTAGTCGTTCGATGAGCTAGCTTTACATGTACTGTAGTGTAAATTTGTTCAATGGCTGTAACACATTTACTTATATATAGTGCACAAACTTTGTAAGGGAAATATGCCCAAAATTAGAAGAAACTCTTAATTTATATTTAGTTAGTCGATCCATTTTCATTGGCAAAGGCCTAGAAAGCCTCAAGTTGGACAACAAAGTACCCGACTAAAAGTGCCCAACTAAATTTACTCAACTGTCCTAGCTAATTAAACAAAGGGACCACAAGGTTGTCTGTCGGGGAGGGAGAAAACTTTCTTTACGATATGCCCTTATTAAAGCTCTGGCCTGCCACCTGGACACTTTTTTGTGTTCTCAATGTTTACACATTTTTCTAGGTAAACTTTCTACCCACTTTGCTCTGCGCGTAATTTTTCCTTCAGTTTTTTCTCGATTAAATGTTAAAAAGGGTCTCAAGACTCTCTGGCCATAAAAGTAGTAGCCATCGGCGACCATAGATCGACGCATAAAGGACGCATCAGTTTACTTACCAGGATAAAATGCACAGTTCAATGAAAGCTACACTTCTGATTAGTTGCAGGGCAACTGGTAAACACACTTTATGCTGTAACAGTTTAAGACATGCTGTAAAAGATGTCCACTACAGAGTGTTATCTATTTTGTTGTAAAAAGTGCGATCATGGGAAAGCTTTACGTTATACCTTATTAAATAAAACTCTTAAGAAATGTAAACCGCAGTAAAATACATTATTACATCGTAGGCACCTCGTAATTTAAATATAGTTTGTGCTTTTGACGGAAAGATTTCATATAACTTTAAATTTGAATATCTTCTGAATGTCAGTTTGTTTGAGGGGTTGTAGATATTGCAATGACATTGCTTATGTCCACATTTTCACGTGCATGTGCTAAAAATAGCCGATATTACTTGAAAAAGCGCATGTCGTAACACGTGTGACAACTGTAACCGGAGATGATCCGATCCGGTGATTAATGGCGTGGGTATTGGTCAGGGCTGCTCAACCACAAATGAATATTACAAGAATGGGAAGTTATGTGGGGGACTAGAGACTCTCCGAGAAAATTCGGGAAAATGGACACCTTACACGAGCTTTCTCATGATGTGTGGGCTTTAAAAATCATAAATGTGACAAAAAATTTGAGGCATTTTCTGTGTTTACTTTCATATAAGGCTACTGCCCTGACCCGCCATAATCATACTGAATTCCATAATTCTATGGTTCATCCAGGAGTTACACGAATATGACCCATCTGATCAAACAAACCCCGTTCTCTATTGAGGTTTTTTTTTAAGATGACAGTAGACGTTTGTGCGATGCTTTAACCTGGAATCTATTAGCCTCATAATTCCATCATGATCAGAGCTACTCATGAAATGGTTTAATGTAGACTTTTAAGGTCACTGCACAGTTCTATCAAGAATTTTTACTTCAAATTCTTACAATTTTCTACAAATTTGAAGATTTCTTTATGATTTTTTGCAAAACGATTTCAACCACTATTGCTTGCCCTATAGTAGACGTGTCCGGAAAGAACATACATTCTCTTGGATGGAAATGCTGTATAAAAGTAAGGTGCGTTCAATTCTAACGATGGGGGTTGTCAAATGTAAAAAAGATTACAAGTTATTATTTTCAGATTAAATGCCCAAATGAAAAGTACAATAGATTTTTTAGATGACAATAATCTCATTTTTAGATGTGAATGATCTACTTGCAAAGCACTGGCAGGAAGTTGTTTAAAAATGGATTGAAAGGGCGGGGAGATAGCATTGTATAGACAACCTATGTTTAGAGTGATATCCTATGAATTTTAGATATTGATATCCTGTGGGAAGCCATTAATTCCTCCGCCTCATCCATGCATGCTGGAGTGAGGTCGGCTCTGATCCCGTATGAACTTTTTTTTCAGGACCTACCCCAGCCGAAAAATACCACATTGCCCAATGTAAGTATTGCAGCTGGCCAGTTGCTACTGCGAATGCAAGCGAACTTTTTAAGTACTGAATGAACGAAGTTTTGATACTATGTATTAAAATTGATGCAAAAAATAACCCTAACTCCCAAGGAAGGGGAGGTATATTGCCATCTTTAATAATAAAGCCACAACTATTCAGCCCCTTAGTTTTTCCATCATACAAAGACACAAGGAAATGTTCACTTGGCAACAAAGTGTGGCTGTTTACAAAAAAGCCTGTCAAACTCCCTTTATGTTCATATAATTCGATAGTGGTAACAAGTTCATTTAACTCCAAGGTTATGGGCTGTAGGACTAAAATCATTTAGGGATGAAATGTGACTTTCAGTTTGCTTGCAGTAAAAGTCCATCACTTTTTGCATGCTGTTATAAAATCCGCACACATATTCTTTGCACAGTTTCTCTGCTTCATTGAAGCCGTGGGCAGTAATTATAGGTACAAAGGGTTCAGTATATCCTGGCATCTGCCAGTACAATAAACGTGTACTAAGTTTTATTTTGAAGTTTGACAGAGCGTGGAACAAGCCCCACCTTTCAGAGTTTTTCATGGTGAGGTATAAAATATATTTTAGGCTACCTATAGAATTAATTAACTAGAGTATCACATTTTAGATATTTTGTACGTCAAATCTTTTTCGTAGTGTACGCTGAAGCAATAGTTCTGTGTTAGCAAGCGGTAAAGGAACCAAAGGATACAACAGTCCAGTTCACAACAAAAATGAAATTCTTTCTACAGATATTTCTAATTGGTTTATTACATTCTTTTTTAACATGGATTGTAGCTATGGGAAATTGTGACACCAACATCTGTGAGTTGACCATTAATAAGCTGTTTCATACTGTAAATGCAATAAGAAAGCCGTAGTCATAGATGATGTTGCAGTCAACTGATTTACTGGGTGTATTAGATTGTCTTTTTTAGAGGATAGATTTTAGTTAGAAAGCTGACTTACTCCATTTTTCTTTCATATATATATATATATAAATGTATGTATTTCCATCCTTAGGTCCACATGTCTGTTCCGGACCTTGTGGTGGAGGTAGACCTACCGCTTTTGAACTAAATCCTACTGGTCCACCAATATCGTGCCAGGAACTGATAATAGAATCCCCAGGATACCCAAACGGCTACTTAAGTGATCAATGTATGTGGACGTTTTCCATGACACGCATGCCAGGTAACGTTCGTACAAGCGTCGTGATAGACTTCCTCGACTTTGATGATGGTACAGGTGATAACCTGCTAATACAGGGTATGAATGGTAATCGGCCTCCATTCCAAATCTTCAACGGTGATGCATCAGGAGCGCCAAGTTCTGGGCAACTTTTTACCAATTTAAATACACTGATCGTGCAATTCACACCTGCAACGACGCGTTATGATAAGCGAGGGTTCCGTATACGTACAATGTTTTCAATTCGAGGTGAGTGAAATTACTTTCACTGTAAACACTGGTGTCATGCAAATGTAGTCTCAGTGTCTCCAAATTTCCTAAGTGTCTAAAATATTAATGAACCGCAATTTAATGGCATAGTTTGCACTGGTATAATACTGCACAAGTTGCTCGTTTTCAGCATGTTATAAAGTTTACGGCTAGATTGTAAAATGTTTCACAGACTAACAACTCATTGTACCATTTATGAACAACAGCGGTAGTATAAGAAAATTTACCTTACGTCATGCGATGCCATTTGATGGAAAAACAATGAAGCTTACTGCACGCACAGCATGGACTTCGCACGTACGTGTAGTAGACTCACGCGTGTGTTCCAGCGGTCCCCAAACCAGCTGTCTGCGTTTTTTGGTGTAGATTGCAATTATGCGCGCTTCCCTCCAACCTGACGTCATATGCATAAGGTCTATATAGAAGATTACTGTTAATGAAATTAATGAACTGTTTAAGGTTTAACCGATTACTTAAATGATGTTGTATTACTCATATTCATTAAATGATTTTTTTTGAGAATACGCAAAAAGTGAACATTTTTAAGCTATTAGTTTTTCACCTTTACATAACGGGTCGTCTTGTCTGTCCAACAATCTTATGAGGAGTACCGAAACTTCACTAATCAAAACTAATAGTTGCAAGATGTAACCGATAACGCAAGGTTGTGTTTACTTATGCTCACTAGTTGATACTTTTTCTTTGAGAATACTCTGAATGTTATCATTTTTTAGAGTTTAGCTCTTATCTTAACATAACCGGTCTGCTTGTCTGTCCAACAATCTAATGAGGAGTCCCCAACCGTCACTACACTAAGGCTAATAGTTGCTGTCTACTTACATCTAAACACTTAGCCCAACAGTTAAACGATGAGAGCCACGGCCATGTGGCACTAAAGGTTTGAAAAAGTGCTTGCCTGATTTATGCCGGTAATGACACTTATTAGTCTACGAGAGTGTCAAATACGGGCTCTTTATGTTTGCTAAATCATTGATAAAGCATTCATTACTATCTCTCCCATGGCTCTTTGACATTGAACGTGAGAAGTTGACCCCAAAGAAAAGACAGTCGCACAGTCCAATAAAAAGCCTATCACCCTAAAATCTACCTCGCCATAAGTCAGAGCTCATTAAAGAGGTGTTCCCTAGGTGAACCCACCCCCTCACTTGAGATTTACTAACCCACATGATCGTTTTACAAATAATCAGTCTGCAAACGACCAGGACACATGTGTGGTGAACGAAGATCAAAGCAACAGCTAACCTTTCTCCTCTGTGAACAGCTGCATCATAATATCACTAGCAGAAGTCTTCTTTCTAATCAGAGGCCAAAACAATGAAAGAAAAATCTGAGCATTGCCAGCTTCAAAGGTTATTAGTTCATTTTCCAATCAGGGTGTTTCAGCTCCCTAATCTTAGCAATACAGTTGGTCGGCGGCTACAAAACGCCACAGTTTAAATCTGTAGTCATTATTATATTGCTACATGCTACTGTACGTATATCGAACCAGAGAAAATCATTTTATCAATCAAATCTTTACCAGCTACAAAATCCTGTGCTGCAACCTTTCTTATTGGCAGAGAGCAGGTTCAAAAGCTGTCGAACACTTGTTAAGTTATTGTGATTAATTGTTACCTTTTTCTTATTTCATTTGCAACGTTCTAGGGGCTTAAAATTGACCACATGTGGATCGAGGAAGGTATAAATTTCCCATAGAATATGATAGGTCAAAAAAATGTGTCTTTTAAAGAAACTCCTGTACTATAATATACCCAGTATTAGTCAACCTTGAGAAGTCCATAAAATCTGTATATTTTGAGCTTTAAATATGATTTGTACATATCCGAGTAGCGTTGCCAAAGAGAAGGGGTAGGGAACAACTCTCTTTAGTTTTAGTCCTAGGGAGCTTTTTTCTGTGCATTCACTGGCTAGACTAGAAATATCTCTAGGTCATATGCAAGGTTTATCTCATGAAAGATATCTCATGTGTGTTTCAACACATAAGAGGTTGTGTTTTTGTAGCACAAAGTTGGTTGCGGGACGATTTATTTGGACGAGGTATGTGGCATGTCAGGCCTAACTAAAACAGGACGTGGGCCCTTTAGACCGTTAGTCAATTTCACACACGAGTATGTCATATAAACTTTTCACCAAATGTAAGAAAGAGTTCGTGCGTAAAACTTCACTCTAGTGCAAAATATGTTCATACTGCAGTTTTTTCGGTGTTAAAAAATGATGTAATTTTTCTGGAAATGTTGAAGCTTTCATTTATGTTTAGTTGTTTACAACAGTATTGTCATCAAAACGTCCGATTCGATCTTCTTAAATGTCCTTGGTTTGCTAACCAACCGCGTCTGTTGTGTCGCAGAGTAAATTACACAGACTTCTAAAACCAATGCAGTCTTTCATTGAATAAGTTCTAAATTTATCTAGTACAGCCCCACTACCTTTTGGTCCATGTGTCTTAACGTGGCTACTTCAGTACATTACCTCTTTTCGAGTTCAAGTTGATAGACACATTACCAAAATGCGTGTGATATTGTTTACTTGTTTAAACTATTCACAGGGAGGACTCAACATAAGGAAATTTGGCTTGGAAAGTTTTCTGGGGAATTTCGAAGATAACAATATCAGATGCTATTCTCCCCTTTTCTGTAATGAAGATAAACACAAAAGACAAATATGAGCTACACACATGAGATACCTTTCATGAGATAAACCTTGCATATAAGTTATTGACATTTCTAGGACCCAACACCATCATGTCTTGGCCATGTTTAACGGGTGCATACCTGTAATCATTATTTTCCTGCTAATCCAAAATTGGAGTAAAAAGCTCATATTTGTGTTTTTGTGTTTTTGTGTTTATCTTCATTACAAAAAGGCAGAGAATAGCATCTGATATGATTATTATTTTCAAATTTGCTGGAAGACCCAGGCTTCTCTCTCACACAGTGAACCGTTCTTTTTCAAAATCTTGGACCCTCACCAATTTAAATTATAAAATTTAACGATCATATTTTCAAAATTTTTCTGTTTACACAACCTATGTGCATTGTTTATCTAAAATAATCCCGTATAATTTACTCTTAAGGGCCTTCCTAGTACATTTGCAATACTTTGTATTTTTTGTTTTTACTCTAGCACTTTGGTTACCCTACAGCAGGGCTACTCAGTCGTATCATTGTAAACCTGCACAATGAACTAACATTGAGAATTTCAAAGTTTCTGTGATAATAAACCAATTAATAAATGTCATTTTGTTTTGCAGCGTCTACTGCTGCATGTAATGGTGGAACACAGACTCTCCAAATGAGCGAAATACTGCCTTCTGCGGCATTGAATTCCCCACAGTACCCACGTCGTTACCAGGTTGGATCGGAATGTTACTACACCATAACTAGTCCTCCCGACACCCATATTAACTTGGAATTCATGGGAGGATTGGATATAGAACACTTTGAGGACTTTCTATACATTTACGACAGTTCAACCCCGACGGAACCCAAGCTTTTGCGTATTGTTAACCGACATGTTTTGAGGAGATGGGCTCAAATCCAAACCAAGACAAACAATGTTCAAGTCGCCTTTAGAGATTACTTGAATACCAGGGGAAATGGATTTTTTATTAGAGCTAGCTTTGAAGGTAAAAAGTATATATTTTAATTTTTTTTCAGAAGTCACTGATATGGTTTTCGGTATTGTAGTCACGGCCATAACTACCAAGGCAGACGCTAAGGCCAGCTGATTGAACTATGCCATCATGGGTTAGAATGCAGAAACCCAGTTTGTCTCACCTTTTCAGTTCACAAGGTTTAGTAGCTTCCAAAACGAAAATGTTCTCTTAGATGGTAGCCCGGCCCACTTTTTGAAAATAATCCTCATGAAAATTGAACAAGCCTCACAAGAAGAGGGGGGTGGGTTGTGTGTGAATGCAGATTTTTTTGAAGATGTCGGGCACTATTGTTAGATGATAGAGGCTTTCAAAAGAGCCAAATTGCCTTTAACCCCTAGAAAATGTCCAAAATGTTATGTTTCTAAACGTGTTTTTAATTCCTTGCTGAAGACAAAAGAAATTCATGAATGCAATCAAGGGCGATGTATGTGTATGTGTGTTTGTATGTATGTGTTTGTGTTTGTGACGCTTTTGTAGTTAACGCGATATTTCAATAGTGGTTTTTCTTTATATAAAATTTTCATACTATAAGTATCAAGGCAAGAGTCTTTTGTTTTAGGGGAAGACAGATGTCATGTAAGGGCAACAGGGGTAAACAGGAAACCTGCAAACATTATATCTTAAGGTAAAAAGCACGGGCACTATTCATCCTTGGCATGTGGATCTGGTATAGTCAGAATACAAACCCTATTATTTTAGTTAGAGGTCATAGGTTTATGATATAACCGGGGATGAAAATACAGAAAACTTCCCAATTTTTTAATAAAACGATATCTCAAGAAAAAATCGATAGACATCTTTTATAGTTGAAATATAAATTTCAAATTCTAAAGCAAAGGACCTTTTCGTTGGTAGAGATAAGAGGCTATTTGAGATCACAAGAGGTTAAAAATCGAAAACAGTTTTCAACACGACATCTCAAGACTAGAGATAGGATACTTTCTATACCTTATGTATAAATTTGACATTTTAAGAAAAAGGACCCGATAGGATTTAGTTGAAGATGAAAGGTCTTTGAGGTCACCAGAGGTGAAGTAAGGAATCCCCTTGTCAAACTTAAACATGTGAAAAGTAGGAAAAGTTGTTGAAAAAAAGAAAGTAAGATAATAGTTAATACGGTGCCACACGGAACTCATGCTGGTCTGTACTCGAACTCCCTTCTATTCACACATTCCCATACATTAGCTACCTCTACCCCAGTTTGCCACATGAAAAATGCGTCAGCATGTGCTTTTGCTTTTTTTTTTCTCTACATTTTGCCCCAAGTCAAACCTGTGGCGTTAGTCAATGCATTGCACTGAGGAAATGTTTGTCCAATACTTATAAAAAAAAACACCTTTTGTTAGCCAATGAATCCCAGGTAGGGCACAAACCTTCCTTCCCATCAAATTTAGCCACAGTTTTACACAGGATTTCAAGTGTGGTTCTGTGTCCTGTTTAACGATCATCGCCCTTTATAGAAAAGACTGTCTCATGCCAAAGATTAACATGCATGACCCTCGGAACATAAGTATGCAAATGCCAAAGGAAAACAGTGTGATCCTGCCGCGGTAACTAAATGGTACTGGGGCCAATCAGACAAAAATCCACACTTTTTCTGCAAGATAGACATACATGACACTTTTTTGTCAAACTTAAACAGGTGAAAAAGCTTTAAAAGTAGGAAAACTTCTGCCACTGGCTTTTTTTTAAGAAACCTCATATTTAGAAAAATAGAGATCTTCCCTTGTGGGCAAAATAAAAACACTTTTATAATCCTGGTCTGTTTTGCAAAAGGATGTGTGAAGAACGCTATGGGAAACCAAGTCCTAAATATGAAAAACACTACCTTATCGACTTTGGGGCTCTAGTAAGTGTGATGCTACAGTATCTCACAACATTCGTGCCTTTCTCTGCAAAAGCTATTTCTTGGGCAAATATGGGGAAAAAACTGGGTAATGATTGCTGGAGAAATGTTTATTACGGCTCTGTTGTTGAAGAAAGATACAGAGCACTTAATAAGTCCTTTGAGTGAATTCTACTTAGATATTTTGGCGTTTTGGATTATACGGTTCTGGTCCAGTGTGATGCAACAATTTCTCCCAACATTCGTACTCTTATCAATTTTTATCATCTTGCCCGTTTACACGGCGAATGTAAAAAGTAGGGGCGGATCTTTAGTAAACCCGTCTAGAAGCTATAAATGTAATCAATCCATACATTTGCACCCGTTTTGTCGTTGGCCAAATATGAATGCATTTCAAAAGTAGCGGGTTATGAATTTTTTTTAATTTTGAACATTTGCACCAACAATTATTCTTGAGCTACCAATGACTTCATTTCTTTTTGTTGATACTATAGCATTACTCGAAAAGAGAGCTACAATGTGGCCTTATTTGGAATTGCCTTTCATGCTGCATATGTAACTTACTGTTAAAGATATGCTTTTTTGCACTACAACCTCAATACTTACCTTTAAATACAATGACTGAGAACTATACAGTAAAGTTGGATGAACGATTGATTGAACAACTTGGAAATTTAGGTGTATCGTATCTTTCCACTGTGATAAATTCTTTTAAAAGGACAGCAATTCAGAATTCCTGAATAATAGAAAGGGAACTATGAATACAACTTCAGGTGGCAGGATCGAGGCACTAAACCGGGGTTGTGTCCCAGTGTCTCCTTTTTATTACTTTGGTCATCTTGTCCGCCTGTAAAGTAGAGGTAATAATTGAAAAAGATTTTCAAGGGTGAAGAAATTTATTGTGGTAATGAAACTCAAAAACCTAACATATCATTTTCAATCTACCCAAATGCATATAGCTGTTTGTTACCGGGGATATGCGCGTGTGTCTACTAATCGCACCTACAAAATCTACGCCATGCGTGCAGTGCCCTTTATTTTTCGCCGCTAAAGCGCCAAGTGAGACAAAAATTTTGGACTTGGGAATTTGTTAGTGCGTTGTATAAGGACCATTTATGCACAGTTGCAAGAACTCATATATCTAATTATTGAAAGCAAAACTGAATCAATAGTCCCGGTGGCTGCCCTCTGGAGAGGGCTAACGGACTGAATTCGCCGCACTCTGATATAGCAAAACCTTCACATAGACTCATTCACCGTATTCTGTAAGATAGATAGCAAAGACTGGCTCTGTGAACAGCAATGAAACTTCCAACCTTTTATAAAGGACTGTGTTAAGTGGGAGAGGATTGCACTTTTTGGGCTACATGGAGCACAACTCTGGAGGAAACTATAATAATGTCCCTCTACAAATATTTTCATGAAATTTAACAAAGCAAAATTTAAATATTATTAGCTCCACGTCGAGTTTCCACTTTGCTTCATTTGGTGGCTAAATCGAACACTATTACGAAAGGCTAAGGAAAACGAATTCTTAAAATAATCAAATGTAAAACTAACTAGGGAAATTACTATGGATACTGAAGTAGGAGAACCGATGAACGAGACCTACGGAAGGACTAGCGATTGTGATTGCCTCGCGAAGCTGGAGTACAGGCAACACAATGTGGTCTAAAGGCATGACCTTGACTAGAAAACTCCAACACTTGTGGTTTGTTTATAAACCATTTAATTACACAGATAGGGCTCTGCAAGTATATTGATGGGCAAATGTATAATAGCTACGAGCCTTCCAAATGGGTTCTTGGATCCTCATTCCTTCTGGATCCACCTACTATAAAATTGACCGTGCCGATCTTTTATGTAGTTCAAAGACTAAACCTTGTTAAGAAGGCCACTTTGGGCTGTGTCTTGGAAAGACAATACAAATTTTATGAACGCAGTTACTTTTCTCAAGTACCCCTAATTGCAGAAAGGTCACAATTGCTAGGTAACAAATGACGTACCCATACGGAGCATTAGGTAATGCGGTCTGAGGAAACTGGAACATGTACAATCCTTTTCTTTCAATATTTCAAATAGCCAAGAATTTGCAGACTGTTCTTATAACATGATCGCTAATGGTATCGTCTGAATTAAGATCTTAGCAGGGCCCCTTTTTTTGTTTACGTTTGTCTGTGATTACATTGTATACCCTAAAGCGTGTCGAAACTCATTTATTAGTCATTAAAGACATTATTTCTCAACGTATAGTCACACCGAAATGTCCTATATAACATAATTACAATCTAGGAGTAGAGAGATGAAAATAGCAGGCTACTAAGTCGATCCCAGCGCTGGAGAAACATGTTGCTTCAGAACCAACTCCCATTTGCAATGCTGCAAGTGAAACTCCCCCACTGATTTTCAAGTGAAGGTGCTTCTCAGAGAGATTTTCATGGAAGGTTACATACCCCATTCAAATTTTAATTGAAACTTTTCTTATAAATATTATTTTAAACTGTGTCTGTAAATGATCAAAGACTTTTTAAAAACGCGAAATTTTGAGTTCAGCCATAATCCAGATAGGGGGGGGCGGGGGCAGGGAGCCCAGTTTCTAAGAAAATTTTCCCCTGGAGAAAAAATTATCATTGTCTTAATTAGCTTTCGTTTTCATCCCCACCCTCTCTAAATTTTTCATATCCTTGACGCTATTCCCCCTTCAGTATTTTGCCTGGCATGTGCAGGTTCTGACCTTTAAATTTTAGAAACTTTCAAGACAGCCTTTGATCTTTCAATGAAAAAAGTACTGGCATCCATCTCATCTAACGAAATATTCAGAAGTGCTTAAAAAAGAACAGCTCAACGACTATTCTGTGTAAGTGACATTACACAATTTAAACAAATCTGGTAAGCCATAATTTCTGGTCATTTTTAATTAGTAAAAAGTTGAAAATGTTGTAAATATAACTTATAACTATATTTTATGTTAGGAACTTTTAATTTCAATTTTTTTCCGAGACAAAAAGTAAATAAGGGTATCTTAGCAAAGCTGTTATTTTTGTTTGAACAGAAGCTGTTCAAGATTGTAATGGAAATGGTGTTCTGAACCATATGTGTTCCTGCTCTACCATAAACAATGGACCCATTTGCAATTCCAATGGACCAACCGGTGAGTTGAATCCATAACTGTTAATTATTAAGTTATAACAATAATTACTCTCTGAACATGACGGGTATACGATCTGATCAAATGTGTACGAGGAGTAATATGTGTTGATTCTTAATTTTAAAAAATTAATGTGTAAAAATTGTCACGGTCATACATTAAAGTACTAAACTGAACAATTAGCTTGTTTGGTATACGATCTCACATGTTTATCCTTTATTCAATGAAACACGACACATTATGAAAAATTTAAGGCACGTGAATGAATGTCCTAAATTTTGGATACTTGGTGCAACCAGGAAAAAAAGAGTTATTTAAGAGGACATCAACATCGTGAAAAGCGTCAAGACGACACCTCATACATACGAACCTTATAAGTATCCTATACTTTAGGTATGCGTGGGTCTGGTCTTTGATGTCGGGACCTCCCACCGTTGGTTTAGACTTAACCAAGACCACCCAAAACCGACAAAGCATCCTGCTCTGACCACCCGAGACCTAACCGATATCGGTTTTGGAGTAGGTCAAACCGCCCTAAATGACGAAGCTTTCAAGTCAGGCGACCCAAGACCAACCCGAAATCCGACACAAGGTTTAACGGCAAACGTGAACATTGAATATGATTGTCTTTATCATGTTATATTACAAAAGATCACAAAATTTAGGAATGTTCAAGAAGTGGCAAATTTGCAATCAAATTACCACCAACTAAGCAGACCAACTGAGCAGACGTTAGTGGATCAAACTTGAGATCAAAATACAAGCAGTATTCAGTAAGAGCCAAAATACAGATTTATTTAAGAACACCTACAATCAACCAAACGGCTTCAAATCAGATCACCCAAATGTCAGAATTTAAGAAGATCTTAGGCCTAATTTGAAAAGTTTTGTTAAGGAACGGAAATGGCACTTCATCGATCCCCCTTCCAATCCTTTTTATGCTTTCATGTTTTTCTTCAAAATTATCCGATGTAACCTTGGAAGTACTTACTCGGATGTATTAACATACGGATTAATCGCACTTCAAAGGGTAAATAAATTGGAGAGTTTTCGGCGTCCTCTTGAGTATCAGTTCTTTTTCATAATTAAGGTGGACGTGTTTCGTTTTTCCAATTGACAATGTAAGGGGATATGACTGAGGAAAATCGAGTTACGGAATCATCCTACAATGAAAAGTTTGCAACTTGTATCACGTTCACCCTCACCCTGGCGAAATTACTTCAGTGATAATGACTATTCAATAATCCACAAATAGATCACATAAATAAGGCTTCACTTTGAAAAAGGGCAAATCAAAACTTACAGGCAAGCACCCATCACGCCAAAGTACATTTTAGGTTGGTGAAATTCTCAAAATTTTGACTACTCTTTGATGATTTCAAACACAAAAGATGTTGACTAGCTTGCATTGCACAGTATGCATAGAT
>WURT03641521.1:4554-19963 GCA_009936505.3 Holothuria glaberrima | reverse complement strand
ACTGGTTCATTCAGTAGTTGGCTCAGTTTCATTACATTCAGCAAGGAACCACAGTGCCCATTGGGCTCTTGTTTTTTATGTTTTTCTACTGAGTAAAATAGAAATCCTGCCCTGCTTTCTACCTACCAAAATATCAATTATAGATGGAAGATGTCATAATTTTATGACTTTTATAATCTTTGCTTACATTGCCAGAAGTGTGGTCTTTGTAATGGATGAATTTTCCTTCTCCACACAATTAAAATTCTGTCAACCACGTTTAATTCCAGCTCATCCACCAATTCACTGGCATACTAACATGGAGTTAACAAGGTGTTCTGTATGTCATATCATTCAAGAGGGCCTGTCTTGTCACAGTTCAAAATAAATAGAAATTTACTTAAAGACATACACTGGTCACCCCAAAGTTTAGTTGCAGTGCAGCGGTATCAAAATTCTCAGTTCGTGACTTCTTTTTGATTGACAGCAAAATTTGAAAATTCAAGAGATGCAGAGTAGCTCAAATTCCACACAATGCAGAGAGAGAGTGCTTGGATTACACATTATAGCCTTGTACAGTATGTTCACCAGGGCATAGCTTTAAGCAATTAAATAGGTTTGTGTGTAAAAAAGGAGGAGCTTTATACAGTTTTGGGAAGAGCTACAAGTTGCATAGTTAGGAGAATTAGAATGGTATGATGACGAGATTTACCCTGTAATAATGAGAATTGCTAGAAACATCTTCAGTTCAAAACTTTGCCAAAGATGGCACCATTTTAACTCACTTCACATTAAAAGTGAAAATTCTAAAAGGAAAGGGCCTCTCCAGAATGAATGAGCTATCTCCTTAGCCTACAAAATCATTCAAAAACTACAAAGCATGTACTACAAATGGGGTAAAAATTCTTCAAAATCTTTCAAAGACCACACTTTTTCACCTTGTCACCTAACAGTAACAAAACTTTCTTAAAGGGGAGGGGATGTTGCTTGAAACCTTTCCTTGGGATAACTTTCCCTGCAATAGATGATTAAGTAAGGACCTGTCCTACTGTAAGTAGCAACTAGTCTAGAAACACAACATCTCTGTTGTAAGAATACTTGTACCTGCCTGTGGAACTTTTCACACAGTGATAGCTTGTACTGAGTCCAAACAAGTTAAAAAAATGCTTGGTGTCCAGATCTAATTGACATATAACAACCCTTCAAATACCAACTGCTCTGACTGGTCAGATGAATTCTGCAGATAAGTGAGATGTATATGATGATGATAGAGATACTTTAAAAGTTATCAAATGTGAATGTACATGGGACTGTTATTGCTGATGAAAATGTTGTAAATACCATTTTCCACATTATGATTGTAAGGACTCAAGAGCCAAGGAAATTATGAGACCTTTTTGCTTGTCATATTGTCTAAAGAGAGGACCCCAAACCCCCTCCCCCCACCCTCCTCGCAGTAGGTGCACCTTTGTGCTCTTTTGTGAGGGCTTCACACATATAGTTACTGTAAGTGATCCCCCATTCTCCATATCCTGGAATCTTTCACCTACTCCTACATATCAAAGGCATTAATATCAAAGTGTGACCTTCAAGTTTCTCTGTAAAACAAAAACAATGATTATTGTAAGGAGGATCTTATGTAGTAACATCAAAGAGTTGTCATGACAACTCCCCAGTAACTTCTAGGGTTCCCTCAGTTTGTAATTTCACTGAGTGTACTTTGCATAATTTGTACCTTCCTTGGAAGTGTTTCTTATTAAAATATGAGATCTTAAAATCAAAGTATGTTTGTATACCACCTTATGAATACTGGGAATATAGTATCATTTCCTGGCAATGTGGTATAAAGCTTTTTGACAAAAGTGTTTTGAGTAGTACACTATGTGCCAAGCAATGATGATTTTGTGACATGCAGTTATAGCACTGCACCCCTGATAATTTCCTCACAACCTTGCATGAAAGGGCACCTCCTGTCTAAGGTTATGGCTATCCAGTAGGTAAATCCTGCCCTGCTAGAAAAAGCCTTTTAAAGTCCATATTGACCATAGCTGAACCTTTAAAAGCCAATTTTTGTTCATTTTTGGTCTTTGAAAAGACCCATATTTGTAAAGTTCAGGGTCTGAGAGGCCTGGGGTTGTGTTATTTGAGTAATATATTTCGTTAACTAGGAGAACTTTATTTTCCAAAATGTTGTGAGATTACACAAGTCTACTGTGAGGGAGACATTAGTAGTACCTATCTCAACCACCTGCGACCTGCCACATCCTACCTGCTTGGTCATAGACTTGCCCCAAGTCTCTCATGGATGAATACATTTGAAGATAATTGACTGTTATCATCCAATCAGCTTGGGTATTGTATGACATTTGCTGGATATTCATTACTGATAAATACTCATACCTTGCAATGAACGTGGTAGTTAATGTGGCGAGTTGAGTTGTTTACATATTGAAAACTTTTCATTGGCTACAGAAACTAGTGAATATTCATATTAGAATACCACGGACTGAATATGTGACGTCACCAAGGCCAAAAGTCTCTCACTGGCAGCCCACTCATTGTGTGTTGGTCAGTATTAGGTAGCACAGTGTAAAGTGACATTACAGTGATTCTGTGTAGAAAGCGGTGAGTGTGGGAAACTGTTGCGGGTAAGGCCGGGCGCCTTGTGTTGGTCGCAGTCGGTCATCGCGTGTTGGTCGATATGAGTAGGACAGTGTATAACATTATGATGACTCAGTGTAGAAAGTGGGGAGTGTTAGAAATTGCTGTGCATGCTGCGGTGCAGTCGGAGAGGCCTGAGAGTGCAGTGCAGCGGTGCTGCGGTGCAGTCGGAGAGGCCTGAGAGGGTGCTATTAAGAGAAGTACAGTGAATTAAAGGAAGGAGAGAACCATAGAAATCCTAATTATCCTAAAAGCTAGGAGATAGAACATCGTGAGAGACTTGTGGCAAGTCTAGCTTGGTCAATGAAGTGAATATTTATTACTGACTTTACAGGGCATGAGTCTGATAGTGACCTGTCACATTGTACCAGCTTTGTCAATAAAGTGAATATTTTTTTATTTTACAGGGCAGGAGTCAGATATGAGCTATGCACGTATGGAGGAAGAGATGATAGCACAAAGGGTAACCCTGGATGAGCAAAGGTTACACATTGAAGTCTTGGACAATGCTCTCTCAAATGCACAGGCAAATGTGGTGAAACTTCAGGAAGAGGTGAAAACTGATAACTTTAAAAGTAAATGTTGCTGCAAATGAAGTACCTTTTGTATCACAGTTGTGTGGCAGCCTGTTCAACTATTTACAATAATTAAGGCAGTCTTTTGGTTACCGTCTTGTGGTGTGGAATATGTACCATGGGTGGGGGGTAGAAAAATTGTGCAATGCTCATGTGTTGAGGTATATAGGAATCTGATTTGTTTGTATCCATTCCATGCAGTCTGGGGGACTTTGCACATGATAGTAGGATCAGTATGAACCATACACTCCCTCTGGATATAACAATACTTTTCTTGTCACTGAATGTTTAATTGTTATTTTTACCTGTAACTTAAATCATTCTGTGAAAAGAATGATTCCTACTAGGCTAGGCAAGGGGGATTTTCTTCTTCAATTTCCTCAAATTTGCAAATTACCTTGTTAAAGGAAAATGTCATCTTTTGAAAGTCCTATCATTGTGTTGATGATTCATACCTGTGTATTAATAAATCTACATGAGTGATACCTTGTTCATATTTTAAGCTATACATCTTTTTATATTACTTCTGAATGTTTTGTTTGAAATGTATAGATGAAATGACATTCATGCTACATGGAGTCCTGCGCACAGTTACATATTATTGAATAAAGTCAGTGATATGCAATGCTTTAGCATACCATTTAGCCCTGCCCTCAAGCCACACACGCATTTACTGTAGTCAGTTACAGCCATTGTTCATTTGTAGCATGAACTGGTTTACACTCAATGCGTGGAAAGACTATGAGTGTTTACACTCAGTAATCTTGAAGTACCATAGATTTGAAAGTGCAACATTTACAACTCCTTCAAGGCCACATAGCCGTAATAATGATAGGTGCTAAGGCTTTTTGCCTCAGTAATTGGTTAAGAGTTCCATTGTCTCCAACAATAAAAACCCTTAACCAAGAAACTTTAACATTTTTGCACTCACTTTGCTTATCTTCTCTTTTAACAGTGCAAGAGAAGACAAGGGTACCTGGAGAAAGCCAGCATGCTGGAAAGTCTACTTAACTCACTACAAGCAACCATTCAGAAACGAGAAATCAAAGAACAGCAAGTCAAAGAACTTCTTGAAAAAGAAATCGAGAGATTAAAAAATGAAAAGGTACTTTGTTGTCTGTGGAGGGTTCTAAGGGAATTTTAACCTGTTTTAGATACAGTATGGTACAAAATTGGACTCAGTTTGCCTGGAAACCAATGACTGTTAAGGCAATTGTTTTTTGTGGAGGTCAGCTGTCATAATTTGGGGTCACAAAAGGTTACAACCTTGTGAATATATTTTAAGGAGGATAATTGTGAGGGATCCAGGCCTGTGGATGTTCATATATTGTTCATGTTTAGCATGTAGATGGCCATCTCAGGTAGGGGATCCCCATTGTTTTAAGTGGAGGTGAAAGGTCATTTTGGGTCACAAGATTTCAAAAGTTCAAAACCTTATTAAGATGATATCTCAAGTAGGATTGCTGTGAGGGATCTCATGATTGTCATGTGGATGATTCATGTTCGTTACAATATACATATGTCATTTCAAGGAATCACAAAGCCTTTTGGCCTTCTGGTTTATTTATGATGTGGCAGAGGGTGACAACATATTGGGTGGCATCAAAAATGTTGTTCGAAAAAGTCTTGAGTAGGATTCATCTAAGTTTGACTGTTTTCCATCTCATCTTTTGTTTAACATTCTCTTTCTGTTATTCATCTTCTCACATAAAAACATTGACTACTCCTCAGCAAAATACTATCTGTCACATTTCTCATCAAAGGTCACATGTTGTACTCAGTACAAGTTACATGACTTAAACGTTAACACTGCCTCATTATACTTTATGTAGCTAAGGTATATATATTGTCATCTTTACATTCCTACCACCTAATTACCTTCCATCTCTTAAGAGACCACGTGTTTGGTCTAGTGGTAGAGCATCCGCCTCTCACGCGGGAAGCCCAGGTTCGATTCCCAGGTCGAGTCATACCAAAGACTTTAAAAATGGAACCTTCTGCCTTTGTGCGTGATGCTCCGCATAAGCAATGGAGAAAGGGAAAACAAGCCAGTGAGCCACAACTGGAAAAAAGGCTGTGGCTGGCTCGACTTGAACCAAGTGGTTGGAAACTGGGCCATTAAACCTCTTCTAACTAACTCCATCTCTTGAGGCATCTGACTGTAAGGCTTTGGAATATCATTTCTAATTATTTGATCAGTAAGCCAAGCCTTATGTCTGTCCATAGCACCCTTTATATCTATATTATCAGTGATACCGAATAGGTACCTTTGTTGGGTGGGGTGGAGTCCTTATTCCTTTTTTTGGGAGGGGGGGTTGGTGTGGTTTGTATTTTGGTACTGTTTCTACACCCTTTTTGTCCATTTGTTTGCTTTTTTCATGGACTTTTTCACATTATCATATGTATATGAACTTCAGAGAGTGTTCTCTCAACTTGCCATTTGACAGTTGCACTTTCTTTCACTTGTTATAGTCTTTTATAGGTTTCATTTGAATTTGTGTCCCTGCTTGAAGTGGAAAAACAAAAATGATGTCGTGAACAGCTCTCTTTGAATAGCACAAGAGCATCATAAATGGACTCCGACTTTTACTGACTGTGATCAATCAATGAGAAAATTGTTTTGTTCTTTAATCTTATGAAATGTCTGGCTTTTGAAAAAATGCAAACAAATAAATGAAATAAACACGTGTTCTTCTCTTTTGCTCTCGCTTCAACAGAGAAATTCTCTTCCAGATGAAGGGGTATCTGGCTTGGAAGATAATGAAAGTATGACAGTATCAGACCTCCTCAGGGAGAAAGATGCTACTATTCTAAAGTTAGAGGCTGAAGTGTGTAAGGTAAAAGCTTAACCTGTATTTTTTTTTGTGTGGGGGGCAGGGGGTTTCAATATTTTCCGAAGTTTCCATGGCTTTTTGTGAAGTCAAGTTTTCTCATAGCAATTGCTCGGATATTTTAGGATGTACTGGGCTCGCGTTAAATTCATTATTCTCTTCCTTGAGATTATATTTCAACCAAATGATGTTTTCAGAATACATTTTGTCGATTATCGTTTATTGTACTCGGAAGTAATACCTCTGAAATATGCAAATGCTTGAATTTTATTTTTGGTTTATTTTTTTTTTTTTCAAATGTCTCTGATAGAAGTGTCTCAAATACACTTGCTAATCACATAACTTTGTGGAACATTTGGGTTTATTTTAGAGTAACTACCATCATGTATAAATTAGTAACTTCATAGTAATCTTGCTTATGATACATTACTCTTCTTTCATTGTTTTCAACCATTACTTCTGTAAGGTGCAATTACCTTTATTGTCCTTCATTTACTTTAAAGTCACACACCTAAAATACACAGAAATATTTAACATGATTTTGTTGTGATGTGCTGTTCTTAGACATCTGTCATAAGCTCTTTAAAATTATTTCATTAAGAACAGTGGTAATCATGTCGGTAAGCTCTGGGTCATGTTGAGTCCTTGTACAGTCATTGTTAAAAGATGCAGTGACTTACTGCACATAATTGATACCACATCTCAATCCATTAAGTTACCATTTTGTAAGTCATAAAAGGAAGTCAGGAATGTTTAACAATGGCTACTTTGTTAGTGTAAATGATGGTGGCAACTGCTTTTCACAAGCTCCTATTTGCAATGAGATTACCATACAGTATTGAAGACTACCAGACTTAAGCTGCAAGAGGTCCCTCATCAAGAGTTTTTCTGATTGGTCTAATTACTTTTGTTTATATGACAGTAAGCCTTCATCAAGTAGTGCACAGTTTGTACATAAACATTTATCAGTAGAAGAGTGACAATGTATTCATAAAATCAGAAAGCCATGTTTGCTATTCATTCCTCTGTTTGGGTATGAGTAACGGTTGCTTTTCATGACCCACATGTTCATTCATTGTGTAATGATTTAAATGATAGGTAGAATGTACACTCCAAAAAGATATCCAGATAACCTCTGTTTATGATAAACAGTATTGTAAACCTTTGTAAGGGCAGGGAGAGAAAGAAGTAGCAGTTGGGTAGGGGCCTAGAAGTTTGGGGTCAGTAGTGCCTTTTGCTATTGGAATCACACCGAGTGGCAGTGCTACAGTGATTGCCTGTTGACCTCAGTTGGAAAGGTCTGTAATAGCTCATCTCATCTCTTTCATTTTATCTCCTCAGTGGGAGCAGAAGTATCTGGAAGAGTGTGCATTGAGGCAGTCCCTAGAAATTCCAAAAGGTAACACCGACAACAAGGAAGGGGTGGATGGGATCAGTGAACGTTCCAATTGGTTAAGTGATGGACCCAGTTTACAGAGAGTCAATGAACTAGATGCAAGGTATGGTGTGATCAGATGTGAAGGCTTTTCCTATTAAGATGCTGTCTACTTAATTTTTACGATCTTAGACAACTGGTTTACTAGCCAGTTGAATACAGGTGTTGGCATTTGAAGCTACAGGCCTAGCAATTGGAGAAGGGTATCAGATTCAATCCTTGGCCTGGTAATGATACCGCCTTAGGTTTTTCTTGCAAGAAAAATGTACAGTTTTTTCTCTTTCTGACCCTTTTAGTGAACAAAAATTGCATGTAGACCCCAAATAAAGAGTTACTTTCCAGACCAGAGGTATTTAGCAGGCGTGGTTGGAAATGTGGTCTTGTCACCTCTCTGTGCTTTCTCGGAAGGGTCTTTCCTGTAGTGTATAATCTTGTGGTTGATTCTTCCATAGTTCTTGCCCTAAGCAACAGTTTTAATTATGTCATTGATAGTTGACACAAACAGTGTGACAAAGTTACAGGGAAATTTGTTGCATTGTGACATTACAAGTTACAAGAACAGAAGTACCATGCATTGTGTACAAATTTTTCATGTGTAATTACAAAAGGTGATGAAGTGAAGGTACACAGTTTCAAGTCACTATAAATGCATAGTGGCAAAGTTTTACCATGCATATGATGTGGAAATAATGAGCTTTGTATAGTTACATAGGTTGGAAATTTGTTTAACAGTTATGTAAATTACTTGAAAACAAGATGCACCAATTTCATAGTGTAATAAACAAGGAAATGACATATATAGCTCCTTACATTTTGTTTCTAGCTGCCACATTCTCTGTTTCAAAAATTGATATGTTAAGCATTTTCATTTCAAATGCTTGAACATTTCTTGTTTGCAGATGTGTTGTGCAGTGTATGTGTGTAGGCAATAATGGGAGTTCTTTATGGTTCCAACATACTACATTAAGTTTGTGGCAAGCACCCTCAACAGAGTTGCCTGCCTAATTTTTTTGAGTCATTTTTGTCAGTGTCATTTAATTATTGTCACAGATTTATCTGTATCTTTCTGTAGATTAAATAAACTGACAGCACAGCTTGACCAGAAGGATGTCCTCATTCAAATCTTAAGACAACAAATTCAAGAGAGAGATTCTTCCATATCATCTTCATCATCAAGACCCACCTCCATCTCACCAAATTCCTCAGTACAAAACATCCGGAGAAACTCCACAGATTCTCTCATAAACAGAACATCTCCAGGAAACAGCATCTCTTCTTTACACAATGTACCGCAGAGGTCACCGCACTCTTCCAGTCAAAACATAAATGTTGGCTCCAGATCACCTGTAGTCTCTATGCAAAATCTGAGTCTCTCATCACCATCACCGGTAGGGTCACAACAAAATCTTGTGATGGGGCGTCACCCAGCCTTCCCGACAGGGTCCCAGGAGAGGATACCTGGAGTGTTTGAGTCTGGTGTCTCCTCCTATCCATCATCTGTTACAACCTCTGGGGTCTCCCTCGGTGCCAGTGAGTTTTTATTTACCATGTGGAATATAGTTGTATGGATGTAGGGATTTGGAGTGTGTTATTAAAAAGTGTGGGTAAGGGGAGTGGAGTGGTGATTATTATTTTAAATTAATATATGACAGGTGACAGGATCAACCAGTCAGTGGGTTGCTGAGTTGCACTTGGATGGACAGACTGACTGAACTGGGCTGTTTGATTGATGTTAGATAGGTGGGATGGTATAGACATATTGTTCAATTGATTCAGCTGACAAAAGGCTAATGACATTTTTGATTCCTTGCCGAAGGCAGGCAAAGAATCTATGGGATGGTGATGTCGTGTGTGTGTATGAATATGTGTGTGCGTATGTGCGTATGTGACACCTACTTGTAAACATGATATCTCTAGAAGGGTAACTCAGAGGGATCTCATATTTGGCATGTAGATTTCCCTTATTGAGTAGATGATCCCTATTGTTTTTGGTGATTTTGATCTTTTTACTTCTGGTGAGCCCAAATGACCTTTGAACTCCACAAAAAAAGAAATAGGGATCATCTACTCAATATGGGTAATCCCATGTTAAGTATGAGATTCGTCACAGTTACCCTCCTGGAGATATCTCATTAACAAGGTTTTGACCTTGTGGCTACTGGTGACCCCAAACAACCTTTGACCTCCACTAAAAGCAGAAGGGATCATCTACTCAATAAGGGCAATCTACATGCCAAGTATGAGATCCCTCGGAGTTACCCTTCTTGAGATATCCTGTTTACAAGCAGGCTTCACACATACACACACAACATCACCATCGCAAAAAATAAAAAATCAGTGTTGATTTTGGTGGAGGTCAAAGGTCATGTGAGGTCACCAGAGGTCAAAGTTGAAAACTTTGTTAACACAATAACTCAAGATAAGAAGCATGGATAATCACCATTCTTAGGTTGTGAATACGTTTCATCAAGAGGAAGATCTGTATCATTTTTGGTGGAGGTCAAAGGTCACCAGGGGTCATTGGAGATCATACTCTGAAAACCTTGTTAACACAATATCTCCAGATAAGAAGCATGGAAACTGCTCATACTTAGTATGTAGATGTATTATATTGAAAAGAAGATCCCTATTGATTTTGACAGAGGTGAAAGGTCATGTGAGGTCACCATAGGTCAAAGTCTGAAAACTTTGTTAACACGATATTTCAAGGTGGGAGGCATGGATGCTCTTCATGCTTACCATATGGATGCATTGCACCAAAAGAAAGGATTGTATTGTTTTTGGTGGAGGTCAAATGTCCACAGGGGTCATGGGAGGTCAAACTTTGAAAAACCTTGTTAGCAGGATATTTCCAGAAGGAAGCATGAACACTATACATACTTAGCATGTACATACATTGCATCAAGAGGAAGACCGACTGTATGGCCAAGTGGTTAGAGCATCCAACTTGCAGCTGGATGGTTGGGGGTTCGAATCCTGGCCAGGTCATACCAAAGACTTTAAAAATGGAACCTTCTACCATTGTGCTTGGTGCTCAGCGTAAGCAATGGAGTAGGGAAAAGAAGCCAGTGAGCCACAACTGGAAAAAATGCCGTGGCCGGCCTGACTTAAACCAATTGGTCACACACTGAGCCGTAAAACCTCATCTAACTAACTAACAAATGCATCAAAAGGAAGGACCCTATCAATTTTGGTGGAGGTCAAGTGGCATTTTGGGTCATCAGATGTCAAACTCTAAAAACCTTGTTACAATAACAGTTACAGTACCTCAAGGTAGGAAGCATTGGTAGTCTCCTAACTAAGCATATTGATGCTGTAAAAAGAAAGTCATATCATTTTTGGCAAGGTTTAAAAGTCATCTGAGGTCACCAGAGGTCAAACTCTGAAAAGCTTGTAAACAATTATTTTAAGAAAGGAAGCATGAATACTTCCCATACTTAGCCATTAAATGCATAACAAAGAGTGAATGTTCCCTATTGTATTTGATAGAGGTTAAAGGTCACTGAATGTCAGCATCTAAAGAATTTTCATTACAGGGTAATACGATTTGAGACTTCATACCATTCAGGTATGAATTTAGATCATTCTTATAGGTCTGATTTAGTAGGGTGGCAGTGTATTAAGTTTTAGCTGCTGAAGCAGGCCTCCTGCAGATCATGACACTCATTTTCTTTTGCCAGGTGGCAGTGAGTCAGACCTGTCCAAGGAGAGGTCAGCTCTTGATGAAAAACTAAGACAGTTAGACCAGGAAATTGAGGAGAGAGTAAGTTCACACCAAACTTCATTATTTCCCAAAAAATTCAGAAATTAAGTAAATTGGCAACTGAAAGATCACAGTTTTTTAAAGGAACACATCTTTGTAAGAAATTTTTACCCTTCAAAAGAGTGGTCGAACAGTTAGAGGAGATTGTCCTTCAGTTTACATAAGATGTAGATTTTTCAAGACAAACTTCGGGATAATTCTTTTGAGGGTGCCCTTTTATTCATATCTTATAAACTTGAGAAGTTGTGAAAGCTGTTAAAATTGCTCAGTCGAGCATTTCCTCTTGGCATTTAAAAAGGTAATAGTGTTTTATAGGAGTGATGAGTACAGCTTTGGCAACTATCACAACTGAGATTAGAAAAGTGGAAAACATTTTATTGCTGAATGCTGAAAGGTATTGTAACATTAGGTGAACACTTGAAACTTGAGCTACCACTGATTTTGAACATTTTTAGGAAAATTTGCTTCAGTGGGGATGTAAGGCGGCTAAGGAATGTTTAATATATTCCTATGTTTTTGTAGTTAGCATGTTGCATAATTTATTTGTTTGTTTTCCTTTAATAGGACAAAATCTTGGGTAAAATGTGGTCATCATGATCAAGTGATCGGGATGTCTTAAATTTTGCCAAACCACCTTGCCAGTATTATTGGAGACAAATCAGGAATGGTGGCCACAACTCTAAGATAACTGAAATATCAGATGGACACTTTGTTGCCAAGACTGTGGACCTATTTTCTTGTTTTCTCTCCTTTTGAAACAAAAATGTTGCAATATTAGGGATATTTGAAGATCCCTTGTAGGTGAAAGAAATGTTATAGTTACTAGAGTTCAGAAGTTGCCTGATGAAAGGTTAAGGAGTAGTTGACACCCTATTGTGAGGTTTAATATAGGAGGTATATTATTTGTATATGATGATTGTTTTAATGTTAGCTCAGTTTTCCTTCGGGAATAAATGGGGGCAGGAGTGGAAGTATTTAACGGCCAGTTGAAATTATTAATGTCATAGAAAGAATGAAAGTACAAATGCCATTTTTGTCGCAGTAGTGACATGAATAGTGTTTCATCAATGTATGCAGACTTAATTACCAAGAGCATGCCAAAGTATAAGGCCTAACATTGGTACCATGAATTACTGAAAGTATATGTCTACTTATAGCACTTGCATAATTTTATACTTTCCCATTAAAGTGGACCTTAAGTCTAGAATTACAAGAATGTATACTTCAGAGGTTGGAAAATGATTCTCATTTGTCTAACTCCCATTATCTTAGCTTACTCTGTTGCTGAGATATAAAATGTTGAAATTTATCGGCTTAACTTGAAATAGTCAAATGTGCAATAATAATAATTTGTGATGTTTTTCTTGTACAACTCGCATTACCTGTTTTTTCTTTTCTTTTGAAATTAATGTTTAAATGACTTTGATACATTTACTGTTCCCTTACATACCATAGTGTATGGAGAGGGCTTATAAAGCTAAGTCACCCTGTAACAGTAAGACAGTGAATACATTCAAGCACAAGTCACAGTGGCTTTCCAACAAAACAAAGAAAAACAAAGACCGTAATTTGAGTAGTACAAGAATGCTATCACAAATTATTGTGCATTTTACTATTTTAAATTGAGTGAATAAACTTCAACATTTTATATCTCAGCTCAGGAGTGTCCTGTGAAGATGCAAGATGGACCATTTGGATGCTTTTCCAAGCTTTGTAATGCAATTTTTTGGAAATTTCAGACTTTAGGTACACTTAAAGTTCATCATTCACTAAAACTATCATCTCCAATGCCAACTAGTTACCATGTTATTTTGTTGTAGTTGAAACGCTTAAAAAACAACAGGACTGAATCTCTTGTTTTGATCTACTTGTTCTGAAATATCATAAAGCAAGCATGGACAAGAAAATATTTGCTATGCTTTTAATTAGGAGTGACAGCAGAAATGTTGGTAGGGGGACCAGAGGCTCTATAGGCCATTCTTAAGGGTGATTCTAGGCAACTCTCACCCCCTTAATGTTTTCCTTTAATGCAATCCTTACTGGGAATTCTTGATAATTGTTCACCTAAGTAGTTAAAGATGTTATCTTGCTGGTTGAACACAATTTTCAAACAGATCTGCCCTCACGTTCATTTCAGTAGCAGAATGCTAAGTGGTTAAAGCCCATAAGAAATTGACAGAAATGGACTGTGTATTGTAAGCCCATAGGAAATTGACCCTGTGGTGTAAGCCCATAGGAGACTGAGTGGTATAAATCCCATGTGAAATTGACTGTTTGGTGTAAGCCCATAGGAAATTGACTGTGTGGTGTAAAGCCCATAGGATATTGAGACAGAGAAGCTGTTGATAGAGTTATGTGACTTTTTAATGATAGTGGGGTTTGTAAGTTTCTTCAGTGTAGACTTTTTATATAAAATTGTATATTTCTGTCCAGAATCATTGGAGTGGTTCCTTTGTAGGAACATGCATGAATGCAAACATTACTAGTAGATTTCATATATTGGGATTTGAAGTAAAGATCTTTGCAAATACTGTATATTCTCTAAAAAAACGCCCCGGGGCATTGCATTTTTGAAAAGAGGGGCGTTTATTTGTGGGTACATTTTAACTAAAAAAGTAACATTTTGCTAAAGTTTACACTAGTCTTTAAACAAAGTACAAGTTTTTTAGATGTAGGCCTAGTGGTGAAGGATAACTTGAAGGACACCCCTTATCGCTGGCTTCCTTACAGTGTTGCCATTTCCCTGTAACTGTTGTTATTTTTAGTAAAAATCAAAACAACTTGGACTTCTCTCTTGCCAAATCACCACTGAACAACTGTTTTGCCTTTCAAAAATTTACAGGGGGGGCATTTATTTGAGGGGGAGCATTTATTAGAGAATGTACCATAGCTGGAACATTTTATTGGAACATGTCAATGCAAACCATTATAAAAAATATGTCAAGTTACAAGGGAAACAGTTGTAGATGGGAGTGATGCTGAAGTCTAAAAGGTATATACACCATGAAGCTCAAAATGTGTAGTTAGGTTAGGGGGAGGGAGAGGGGGGAGAGATGGGGTGGGAGTATGTTAAGTTAATGAAATGGATATTCATTGATGCGGAGTAATGTATTCAAATATCTACATCTTGAGCTGTTTATACTGTGTTCATATTAAGCCACAAAAATTTATAAATATGCAGTGCTAGTACAAACTATGAATTTCATGTTTATTTTTATTCATTCTAGCTTGAATGTTCTTTTTAATGTTAGAGAGAATAGTGACTTCCCAAATGCAAGGGACTGGGAATTAAGGAAAAAGATAGCAAAGAACTCATGCATAACATTTTACATACAGAAATGACATCCATATTTAAATGGCTAGATGTGATGCATTGTTTGTCAGTGTGCCATACATATGCTCTTTCATAAGGTGCCTGAATCACTTGAATTCCTTATTCTGTTATCTAAATTCTGTATGTTGATCCACTACCTGAATGCCTTGGTCAGTGTTGTGGTCATCAAATATTTTTGTCTTTCCTAGCATTCCATTGTAAAAGTTGTAAAGCGTAATCTTGTCTTGGATTTTCTGAGTCTATCCACCCATATTTCTTCCAAAAGTATTCTGTCTTCATGGTACTGGAAGTACTAAGGAAAATTGGAGAATAGTGTTATACAGTTATCCACAGAGGGCTTTAAAGGTATCTAGAACTTCATCACTTCTATTGACGATGTTAACGTACAGTATTTGATAACCCTCTTTTGGCTCTGTGTGCAATCGCTGGTACTTGATTAGTTAAATTGCATCAACCTTACAATTGCCGCAGACTCCAGTGGGAAAAATCAAGGTGTGTTTTTCTCAACTGAAGGCACTGCGACTTTAAAACTGGTCTAAAAAATTCGAGTTGTAGTCATAGACTCACACACACTACACGACTGTTGGCAATGCAAAGGTCAAGTTGGATTGTGTCATGCAGAGTTTTGTAGTGTGTGACTGGCTTTATAGATACATAAGTTTTGAAATCTGTGGATTTGTGTACAACTCTTTAGATGCATGTGTACTTTGAAGTACCACTATTAGTACAAGTCCTTTCTACAATATTGTACATGTGTACTTGTCAAGGTCATTGTCTGCATACAAGTATGTTTACCTCTGTTAGTACAAGTACTAGTTATAGATTGAGTAC
>WURT03641489.1:0-19967 GCA_009936505.3 Holothuria glaberrima | reverse complement strand
ATTCGAACCCATGCACATGTGAAACATTGGTGCACAGCAGCTGGAATAGACCACTCTGCCACTCGACGACCCAAAAAAACAGCTGTCATGTGCAACTCCCTTTTAGATTTCCCTTTGAGTAGGACCCTTTGGATTTCCCGTTGGCTTTGAATGGGGTGGTCCCTCTGAGAAGATATGCTTATCAACCCTTTGTTAAGACCCTTTGATAACCCGTTGGTACCTTTCACAGGAACTCCTTTGACCAAACTCTGTTCAGCCAAAGGATACCTTTTCAGTTTAAAGATTTTTTGTCAAAGGGAATTTTCAGATGGGCTACTCATGTTTCAGTCAAAAGGGACTTTTACTTTTGTGAGGGTGCATATGACGGTCGGTATGGCATATCTTAATCATATCATCAGGCTGAACAATTCTCATGTTTAAGAAGGATTCCAAAAACTGCGAAAGAAACAACTACCATTTGGATTTTTTTACTTTCAGAATGCTCTGTAAAATGTTTCTACGAACATCTTTCAACAGGAACATTAACAGGATGTGTTTTACAATTCCTGGAATTAAAATATTTTTGGAAAGATAAGCTCTTTTTATTATCCCCCTCAAGATTTATAACAACATTTAAAAAAATGGAATAATGTTGTAAAAATACCTTTGCCAAGTTTTGGGAATCTTAGCTTGCGCTTACTTTGAAATGGCTTTTGCAGGTTGCTGAAATGGTTTCTTGAACATTGCTGAAACACTTCTGGAATCCTCTAACAAGTTCTCCGGAACATTGGTGAAAGGGTTTCTGTAATCATGTCAAACACTTTTGGAAACATTACCGAAATATTTGCTAAAATGTAATACTAACTTTCTTTGTGACGCTGATGCGACTCAGAATTTAATGTTTTTGAAACGGTTTACAAAACGTTAGTTAAACATTTGCAAAGGGCATATGTATCCAGTGGCGAAACTAGGAAATTCGATCAAAGGGGGTGAGAATGACAAAAAAGGGCGCTTTTAAGTAGGTAGATACCCTATGGCTCCATACGGTAAAAACCTAAAAGAGGCGCCGAAAGGCGCTTTGAGTCCGACAGGGGGAACAACCCCCAGACTATATGGACGCTCCACCACTCTATGGATCAGAAATATTATTGTGGATATTTGCTGCAACATTTTGAGAAACATTGCTGAAGTATTTTTTGCAACATTGTCAAAATGTTTTGGAAACATTGCTGAAATGTTTTTTTTTTTTTGAAACGTTATGCTAACGTAGTATGGGGCATTTTCCCCTCCCCCCTGGCCACGCCACTGCTGACTTTCCACCCACGAATGGCACCAGACACATTCTAATCAGGCGTTGTAAAGTGGAGCTTCCTGCAACCTGGATCATTTGGAATGCCAAATTTTCTGACCGAAGTACTAACCTCGGTGGGGCGGAGGCCGGCTTTGGTCCCGCACAATACGCCCCTTCTGTCCTTTGAGGTATCACCTCTATGCGAATTTCTTGAACCCGCCACCATATAACGATTATGGTCTATCCGTTTGCTGTCAGGGATACATGCAAAATGTGTCTCAGTTGTGTACTGAAAGACCTGGTCGATGAAGTGCAACGAGATTATATTTGTAGAGTACCTTCTTTTCCACAGGCAGAAACATTTGACTGCCCCTTCGCCAATACCCCTTGCAGTCAGGCGCGTAGCCAGGATTGTGTCATGGGAGGGGTTTTAAAGAAGGGCGTCAAGAGGGAGGGGTCTTAGGGGTCCCCCTTTGGAGCAGAATAGCTTTTTTAGATCTCCAGATGCAAAATGGCGCAATGTTTGTGCCTCAAAGTTTGTAGTAATCATGTGTTTTTTTGCCATTATTTTTTTCAAGCTTAGGTCATGGGGGTTTCAACTCCCAAACACCCCCCTTGGCTACGCGCCTGCTTGCAGTAATAAACGAGTTAGTTACCCTAGCTACCCACTACATTCATCTATGACGAGATAACCACATCATCGAGCAAAATAAGATATGTCGAAAACTCTTCCTGTTCCGGAGTTTATTTGCTGGCTTCTAATTTGCCTATACTCTCAATCATTAACATAAAATCTAAGATAAAATTAATCGTTGTTAATAGAACCCCTAGAACCAGCTTCTTATTACTTATATTGCAGGAGTCCTAACGCAGGCCCTTGGAACCCATGCGTCCAGACTCGTCTTTCGCACTCATGGTGTACCTTCCGTGCTCTTGTGACACCTACCAGTGGCGAAGGAACTGGGAGGGCTTGGGGGTTCAGCCCCCAATGAAAAAAGCGGGAGGCTAAAGGTATGTTCAGCCCCCAATATTTGCTAAGTGCTTCAAGAAGTGGGGACCGAGGGGGAAATTTCGAAGTGGGTTCTGAACATATTCTTGATCTGTCCAAATGCCCAATATACTAATAATTTTAGGGGAAAAGAGGGCCCCACCCTGCAAAAAACTGGGGGCGCTAAAGCCCCTTCATCATCCCCCAACCCTTCATTCATCCTCAACCCCGTCTCCGCGGTCCCTGAAGTGGAAGCACTGGTTGAAGCAGTGCGATGAATTATTGCTTATCTAGCCCACAGTGCATCGCATAGGTTTTATAGATCGTTTTTCTTGAGGTTGAACAGTGTAGGCTACTAGTCTATACGTTTTGGATATAATTTGCACGACATTATTCATATGCAGACTACTAACAGGAAACGGGAACACAGATCACATTGGTCCTGGCTATTTTCGAGACGCCTACGGATTCTGGTTAGGTTATAGGGGCGGGGGTTGGGGACAAATGGTATGATCTAAGGCAGTGGTTCTCAAACGCGGCCCTTAGGACCGCATGCGGCCCCAAGGCTCAGTCGGTGAGCCCCCTGAATTGATTTTTGGTTTTGAGAATTTGAAAAGAACAAAACCTAACAAAAAGGAAATTAAATTATGTAATACAAAGTCATTACTTGATTCCTTCCAAGTTTGCTCCCCTGAAGGGGGAGGGGGCTAGGTTGCCTTCGTAACAAGCTGTGCGGTACGGTATATTCCTTATTCAGTCATATCTCGCCAAGACTGATTCCGTGTGCTTTTTATTATTTATGTACTCCACACGGTGGTATTTATTAATCTGGTGGACATTGCCGAGTGGTATATTTGAAGTGGTAAAGCTTGTAGCAAAGTTACATTCCGAAAATGCGACTTGACTTTTGGGAATGCGGCCCGAACTCACCCGATCTACTTCTCTATCTGACAACGTTTGAGAATAACTGATCTAGAACTTCCTCACACATTGGTCACTAACGAAGTGTAAGTGCAGACCTGTTGTGGCTTCATCGTTTCTGAGTGCGGATTTCGTCCTCAACCTACTTGGCTTGGAATATCATTTGTTTCTCCAATACCTGAAACCGACACATGATAAACATCAAAATAACCATACTGGTGACTCACACATGCTAGACTCAGAATTGTAGACGGGTGGCGCCAGGTGGCGGAGGTGTAGGTGGCCGTGGCTCTTATTGTCGGGGAAACTCCCCTTTCGTCGGGGAGCCTTAATGTATACGGTCAAGTGTAACCCCCCCCCCTTCCCCCATACCGACGACTGCCAGCCGCAGCAACAAATTTCTTGATTTTATCCTGTGTAGGACACATGACCCAATAAAAACCACTATTTTTTCATATCCTCTTTAAAAGTAATTCCAAAATTTTCGGCGAGCCAAAATTCTTTCGGCAACCTGGTCGTCCCGTTGGGGAGCTTTGCCGCCACCTGTAGCCACATCTGAATGAAAAATCAAAATCCTGTATGGCTCTACGACGGAGGAACATCAGTGGGCGTAGACTGTCTTGCTATAGCGGTCTAGCCCATTATATCTCTGGGACCGGAATGACATCGTCTGGTGCTACTAACAGTTTGTTCGGGCAACTGCTGTTTTTTTAATAAAAGTTCACTGAAAAAACTGAAGTGCTAAAATTGTAGCACCTAACGGGTGCTACTTTGAATCAGCACATGAAGTGCTGTTTTAGCAATTGTATGGTGCTAATGCACAGCACCTTATGGGTGCTGATAGCTTTTTGAAAATAATGGAATATTCTGGTTTGGAGGATGGGGTTTATTTATGTAGACATTTTCTCTTCAACGATTCCAGCTTCGACAACAAATGTATTTGCGTCTTTCATTTTGTTAAGAATCAGTTAAATACTAATTCCCCCTACTTGGAAATTGTAAGGCCGGTTAAATGCTATGTAGTATAGCATTAATTTTGTTAGCAATTATTACGTATGATATAAGAATTTTAAACATGACTGTGAATAGTTTCTAAAGAACCTTTTGTTTTAGTTTACAATGTAATGTGCTAGTTTGGTAAATTGGTTTCGCCAATCGCCCCCCCCCCCCACACTCTTCGCGGAAGAGTTTACAAATGGTCATGGCGTCATATTACATAGTTCGAATATGCATGTTATTCATCCTTTTAACAAACTTTAACAATGTTTTCAAACCAAATTCATCCGAATATAATCAAAACTGTGTTAGCACCTTCGAGGTGCTGAAAAAATAGCACTTAAATCGGTGCTAATTTAGCACTTGGGGTGCAGTCCCTCACAGAGCGCTTGGAAAGTGCTATAAAATAGCTCCCTAGGGGCTGTTTTTAGCACTTTAGCTTTTTCAGTGTATTTCCAGAGGCTATACCATTGACCTCAATTACCTATCGGCGGGCGGGATTGTATCAACATAAAATTACCCATGATGTCATTCTAGGTAGGGGAGAATGGAGATGAAATTATTTGTTCTCATGAAAAGTGGCCTCAAAAATGAAAGTTGTGAATAGCTCCACTGTCTGCAGCAAAGATTACCAATAGTCGTGATCTTGGAATATTACTTTATCGTTGCTAATAGTGTAATAATATTCGGTTACATACTTGAGGGACTGAAAATGAAGAATGTTTGAAGAATGTTTGGGGAGTCATACAAAGTTTAAAATGTAAAGCTATCCATGAGATACCAGAGAAGTATTAAACCTTTCTTGCAAAGTAATTTTCGAGGTCGTGAGCAACGCCATATTTTCTTAACAAAACAGGGTCCACTTTTGCTCATACTTCGTTGAATCCGGTGCCCTAGGGTACTTCCCGCACAGTTTTTGACATAAAATTATATTTTACTTTATGTAACGTGACTTTTGACTCCGGTTACAATTATGGCAACGACATACTTTGGTAGAACTATGCATCTCCACTATATGTGTGAAGTGTCATGTCTGTGCAATGTTTCCTCTCGAATTATAGCCCACAACCGATGTTTACTTATTTTGACCTTTGAACTTTTCTTCCGGGGGTCTTAGAGATGCAATTTTCTTATCTGGGGCACCTCCCCTCCAAGTTTAAAGTAAAATTGATTTAGCCTATTAGGAGTCCCATATCAGTGCTATGTTTGCTCTTGGAAATACAGTACAAATAATTTTACAGAATTTTACCTGCGACCTAAGACCTTTGACCTTTCCTTCCGATAGTGAACGTGGCACAAGGGTTGCATCAAGGTTCCTTCACACCAAGGAGCTGTTTTTTTTCATGTAATACCGTAGTGGGTGTGATGTAAGGTACAGCACAAAAACAGCGATGAAAGTGACCTGCCACTCAAGATTTGACAATTTTTACTGAGAGAATAAAGTCAGGTCACGTCAGATTTTTCAGATTCGCGGTTCACACTAGAGCTATTTCAGATAGGATTACGGTCCGATTTTTGTGAGTTTTAATTAAAAAATCTTCTCCATCCCTGCTTGGAAAGAGCCAAAAATTTACCAACCTGTGTAAATGTATGATTTGTATCAGAAGACTACGAAAATGAAATGTAAACTAATTATTTCGTGACCTCACATCGATAGACGTGTACGCGTACAAAAATCGGATTGATTTTCGAACAAATATCGCTCTGTTGATCGAGCAATATAAGTTAAAATGGTAGCACAGCAGTTTATCGTGAGACAAACGAGGATCAGTTATCGATATAGCGTGACCATACTTAGAACATAGTCTGAATAAAACTATTGGTTCGATTTAGAAAAATTTCACCGGATCGGATTGAGAATTGAAAATCGCTGAAGTGTGACCCGCACTTTACAGTGCTTACTTCCTTCATTCCTGAGATCTTGTAACTATTACTTATGGCCAGCTATACTGTGTCATGAAATGTTATTCTAGTGTAAGTTGCAACATTTTAATTGTGAAGAAAATAAATGACATAAAATTAAATGTGATTGGATTGAATGATACTTCGGATCAAACTCTCTCGATGGACAAATCAGCTGACCTGGATGCGGTGTAAGCGTAACATGGACTCTTTATGCTGCCCAAGCCTAACCTCCTTGTTTACCCCAAGGCATATAAATGTTAGTCGCCATTGTTATTGCTTTCTTTCGAAGACAGGTTTTATGCGCAAAGACTCCATTCATTAATTTAAAAAAAAAACGATTTGTTTTCCACCAAATCGGTGGAAATAAATGTATGTTATAAGTAAGCGTATAGTCAAATTACTACAGCTATGCAATTCAAATCATCGTTTTGTGATTTTGTAATGGAAAGTAGTATAAAAAATTAAGTAGCCTATGTCTAGTAGCGACTAGTTTGGGCTCGTATAGGCTGCAGATCTTGGCGTGTAGCCTGTGTAAAACTAAACATTAATATAGATCTCGTGAAGTTCAGTAAGAAGTTTATAGGGTGAATTGTTTTTCTGTTGGGCAAGCACACAGTGAATACTTATTTAGATTAACAGCAACTCCGGAAGATAGTTTACGTCATTGCCGTCAAGTCGTATTTAAATTTTTTTGATTAATTAAGGTCTCTTTCTGTTCCTTTCTGTGCCATCGGGGCTTGTTACAAATTTCAACACATTGGCTATCATAGCCAGACACATCGTGATTATTTTCATCACAATGCTGAAAACACCTCTATTGTGCCCAAGAAAGTACGTAATTGGAGTAAACCGTAGACGTTTCTATGAATACACATCCTCGTACCGTGGACGCACCTGCAACTGTGAACTGTCCTCCATTAGACCAGCAGCCTAGCAAGACTCCTTTCATAAATTTAGAGGTGCTATAGTGATATATCATTGATATTTCGAAAGTCCACGGTTACCTTGTGAAAAACAGCTTCAGGCTTCTGTTGAGTGTGTGCTGACCAAAATCGGAACGGATTGTGCATGCATGTCGCACTCAGGTACAAACTTAGTGATTTGTGAATACGTAAAAAATGACATAATCAACACTATACAGTACTGCTTTATATGCCATTATAGTCTTATTATAAGGATGTCTTCTATTTACGTGTTCCAGTCAATGGTCCACGGTTCGCAGCATTAGCCTGTATATATGTATGGGTAAATGTAAATACAAAGCTTCCCTTTTGGCTAACACTCTGTGCTAGTAATATCAGAATTGCCCCCTTTGTAAATATGGCTAATATTTTTCTTAATTTTAAATAATCGTTTCTTTATGAACTTTAGAACATTCATGCAACGGCCTGATACGAATGATCATTTTCGTAAATCTGACCGCTTAGATGAGTCATTGAAGAATCATTACTGTCCACATTGTTAGCCGATGAATTATCTCGATAAATGCTGTCGGCGTAAAATATCGCGTAAGAAGTGTCCCTGGTATTCCTGACAAGACCTGCGTATGCTTGGCTGTCCAACTGAGGAAGAGAGCGCGATGAAGTGGTCACGTTCGTCATGTCTATGGTTTCCCCATCCTTGGTTTCTCCTGGTTTCTTGTTTTTCAAGACAAGAATTATCAAGAAAAATAAAAACACCGTAACCATGACAACCGCGGACGGAACTAAAACTATCCAGGCTTGGAATCCTTTTGGAGAATCTAAAGTAAAAAAAGATAAAAAAAATTGGATTACTGTACTACCTTTTGGAAAAAATGTCCGACACAAAACAATTTTACCGTACTATTTATTACCTTAGACTGCATGAATTCCACCACCAGGGATCTCTAAGAGGTGAAGAAAGATCGACCAATTTGACCTACAGTATGTACTTACAAATAATTTAGTCTCTTCCAGGTATCCAATTTAAGTTAACTTAAAGGCTCTTTGTTGACATTCCTTCCTTAATGTCTTTTTCTTTTCAAGGGATCCTGAAACAAAGGTCACTGTAACGAACATGCTTTAAGTTAGCTCTGCCACAAGGAAGAAAATTTAACACCTTTCTATCTTAAACAATAAAACATGAATTTGCAGTATTGTTATTTCTATTTCTTCCAAAATGAAGAAACCTCTCTCTTGGACAAGCAGTACGAGTATAATTGTGTAAATATCACTTGGAACGTTTCCGGATTATTTTTTGAGTATTGAAACTTGTATACATGGTCAATACAATACGCGAAGGTACACAAAACTTTTTGAAACCAGAAAGCCAATGGGATTAGTGATTCCTTGCCTCCGGAATACAGTATAAAAATAGTACAGTGGTTTCAACTTGGCAGTCTTATTGTGGGGTTAGAAAATTACTGTGTTGACTATTACGAGCAAAGCGAAAGATCCATGGACAGAGAACAAACAGATTGGTATCATGAAAGCACAATCAGATTCATCAAAGTTACCGATTGCTCAAGTGAGATATATTTACAGCTTATTGACCTATTAACCTCTGGTAACTCCAGATGATCTTTGACCTCCACCATAAACAATGTGGTTTTTTCCTCACCATAAGGCATCCACATACCAAATACGAACTCTCAAGATTTCTACCGCGAGATATCATGTTGACATAGTTTTCAGAGTTTGGCCCCTGGTGACCCCAGATGATCTTTGACTTCCACCAAAAAGAATAGGGTTCTTCTCACCATTAACGCATCTACATACTGAGTGTGAAATTTATCCAAGCTTCCTCTCTAGAGATGTCATGCTTACAAGGTTTTCAAGGTTTGACCCCCCGGTGACGCCAGATGACCTTTGGCTCCGACGAAAACCATAAGGTTCTTCCTCTCACCATTACGCTTTTACATAGTAAGTATGAAATTTATCCAAGCTTTCTGATTTGGGATATCATGTTAACAAGGTTTTCATAGTTTGACCCTTGGTGACCCCAGATTGCCTTTGACCTCCACCAAAACAATTGGGTCCTTTCTCTTATTATGGGGTATCCATGCATTAAATTGAGATCTCTCTGAGATTCCCTTCTTGAGATATCGTGTTAGCCAGCTATAAGTGTTACAAACTCACACGCACGCTCGCGCATTCACTCATGTGTGTACACGTCTGTATGAATGCGTACATTCCTTCAACTCACGGCAAGGAAAAAAATCGGGACTTAGAGGTTAAAAATGAAGTAATGTTTGCTCTCTTTGACAAAAAGACAATAACCAATGTCTTCGCTTTCTCTCCCCGCTATACCTAACGGAAGTTTCAAGAGCAAGATGATGGGAGGTGAAATTGGCGGCAACAAACCTACTTTTAAAAGAGTGCACAGGTTTAAATATCCATCTCTTACTAGTACCCGCTCCCTGCAATTCAAAGTTCTCTTTTAAAATGCTTTCGGTATGACCCTGTTAGGTACTAATTAGCCTTACTGGGTGTGCTAAAGTTAGAAATTTAGGCACCTTGACAGAACGATTCTGTTTCATCAGTATCAACCACTGGCGCCGAGACGGGAAGGGGGGCATGGGGGAACGAACAGGTAAAGGAGGATTTCTTATCTTGACATAGCCGAAGTGTTACGGTGATAATACAATTATCTGAAATCATTTGCGCTTACCAGACTTGTGTTGATCTTTTTAATGTGCTACTGGCTTGCAAGTATGCAAATGTACTAGAAGATACTACCAAATCATACAATTTGACTGGTTACACATTGTCTGTGAAGCGAATATTACTTTAAAATTGTTTTGATTCAATCACTGTAAACTAGCTTATTTTCAAACTCTTGAGTCTGACAGATAAACCATGGTGCGTCTTACCTAGACAGCAATTCGGATACCTTGAAGAATAAAGGTGAAGTATTGCGTGAGACTAATGGAAGCCGATTCATCCATGATAACACATAATGAATGATCAGCAAAATGCATAGCAGTGAGACATTCCCAGTATTGCCTTGAATCCTGTAGTATCATTTTCCTAGTAATGTTAGCAGTAGAAAAACATTTTATTAACAAATACAACTCTAATTTGTTGTTTCAATCTAAACACGGTCGACCATATGGAGTTACCACCTCTGAAGTAACTCCATTGTTCAACCAATGTGACAATTTTGTTGTGATTACTACGATTTGTTCTAAAGTGGATTATCACCTTTTCAAGGAATTTAGGAAAAATGCTGTTCCATACATGAAGCTGTTTGAGGGGTGAAATTGGGTTATGTTACGGAAGATCAAAACAAGACTAAAGAGACTAAACAAGAACATTTCTTTAGGCTGACATTCAACTACAAAACTTTTTACAGTCACAACTCGTTTTGTTATCAACGAAAAGAAAAGCGCCAATTAAACCCCTCTCAGAAGTTGAAGAAGAGTGAGAAGAGAAGAACAATCAGACCCGTGGCCAAACAAGGTACTGAAGGGGGCGAAATGGCTTCCGGGGAGAAAAATTCAGGGGGCCAAATGTGTAAAAATGTATTAAGTCAATGGCAACTTGAAAACTCTCTAGGAGCGAAAATATATCCAAGGGGGGTTCGCCCCAGGGGGGCCACCCTTGACTACGGGCCTAGGGACAATGCATAAACAGTAGAACACATGTCTTAAGGGGGTTTGGATTGATTGTGAGACCGACTTGTGTTCTTGATACATCACTTTTAATTCATTTCCCTCCAAATTTCCCTTTTTCCTTTCGCGTGATGACTGACTAGGGAAGTTGCTAGAGATTGACTTTTGATTTTCACATGTATTGTCACACACACGCACGTACGCACGCACACCTTCCACTTACATAGATCCTGTACTAAGGATACACGACGTCCAGAATTTTTACTAATAGACCTCATGCATTGACGTCATGCAACGTCACTCTAGAGCCAAAATAACGAAGCACACTGCACGCACGACGTAGACTTCGTACTCGTGCTTAATATACCAGAGTTGTAATTAAGTCATTTTTTCTTAAGTCAAGTCCCAAGTCAACTACCTCTAGTCAAATCAAGTGGCAAGGCATTTCTTTCAAGCCAAGTCAAGTCACGATTCCTATTTTCCAAACTAAAAATACAATAAGCCATATATGAACCAGACGGCAGTACCTAGATACAGTCTCAATGTAAAGATCAGGTAGTAGACCTTAATTTTTTTTTTGAATGTACGAAATGTATTATGTCCATACTTAGGAAAATACAATCAACACTGAACTTCCCAAGACAATCATTGGACCACTTAAGCTTAAAACACTTGAGTGTCTTCCGATATGTTAACTAAGAGGAGCTAAGTTAATCTTATGGAAATGGGAAGGATAACCCCAAACATAACCAAACTCAACATTTTGCAGTTTGATGATGTATTGTGTCTTATGTGTCAAACTTTTTACATGTGTGACTAGTATTATCTAAACCTGGGTAAGAAGTACCCAACAAATGAATATATGCCTAAACTGGTAGAGGTGAAGGAAGTAGCATATCGCCTCTTATTTGTTCGAAAAGATTTATGAAGAGGGAAACAATTTTCTTGAATTATATTATGGAAAAGATTTCTGAAAATTTCTGAAAAAGCAGCCTTGAGGATGTCAGGATTTCCTCTCATCGCGCAAGGCGCCCTCGTGAGTATACGTTTATGATGGAGCTTACGCGTGCATACATATATGGAAATTCCTTTGATGAAGGGGGGATTTTGCTCCTCATGGGGAGGGGGAAAATGCTAAGGGCAGCAGGTGATGTTTGAAAAAATAAAGTATGCAATAATAAGCTGGAGCTTAAAACGATGATTTAAATGTTCAACTGAGTTCTAAAATTAGTGTCTATAAAATGGAGATGATAAATTGAGATCAACAAGAATACTCCGTGCAAAGTTAGTAGATTATTTTTATTGCCACATAGCAGCAAATTGCATCTTGGAAGGTCCCCAGACCTAGTGTCATTTCCATTTGACTGATGAATATTCAGTACTGAACATTCAATACGAGATTTCGTAAAAAAATGGTTGTCTTATTAGTAACTCTTGATTGTCAGATACTAAAAAGTTGTTTAACAGCATTTCGCTATGATATTTTCTTGGAGACCCTGCCAAGCCATCGAGTCATCACTCCTTCGACGATCGCAAACTTGGGCTTCGCCATCACATAGTTAACCCCCATGGGTTTGCAATTACCTAGATCTACACATACAAATATACTATATTTAACATCATTTGTCTTAACGTGGAGTTTCATTTCTTGTCACTTATAGTTTAAAGGCGTTCTTTAACTTTTATTCATATTTTGTAGACAGGGCGTTTGCTCAACACCATTCTGTGCAATAGGAGGCGAGCCGAAAAAGGTTGGAAAACACTGATGTTCACTAGCTAACCTGACGTGTGCTTTAAATAAGGGGTGAGCCTTACCCTTAGACCGGTAGCCAAGAGGGGGAGGCCAAGGGGGGAGCCCCCTTGAAAACTTTTTCGCCCCTAGAGTTTTCAAGTTGCCCTTGACTTAATACATTTTTACACATTTTTCGCCCCCTGAAAGCCATTTCGCCCCTTGAGTACATTGTCTGGCTACGGGCCTGCTTGCCCTTTCAAGTATGCGTTGGAACGGTTGCTTCAATCTATGCTACACTACAGCTATACTTTTTTCCAGCCCCGAGTGTCTTATCAATGGCCTTTTTACTCGAACCACAATGCAATCTTGAATGCATGAAGGAAAAGCTTGCGTTTTGTTCGAAAATAATTTTATGGTAAAAAATCCGTGTCACACTCAGCGACAAAAACTGCATTCATTGTCGCCAAGTCAAAATGTGCAAGTCAAGTCGCAAGTCAAGAAAAAGTACGCCTCGAGTTCATATCAACGGCTCGAGTCAACAACTCAGTAATATACTTGAGGGTGTATCCGACCTGTCCATTAATCAGCTGTCTGCATTTGTTGGTGTAAGTTGAAATGACACGCGCTTGCTACCAACTTGACCGCGACGTCATATTCATAAGGTCTATACAATGCCTCATGTGATATCAGTAACTTACCCGCAGAGTCCAGAATATTAACGTTAAATGTGCAGATGCTCCTATTGCCAGCTGAGTCGGTACAAGTACATGACACCCTTGTCAGTCCCGTGCCGTGGAAAAAAGACCCTGAACGTGTATCACACACTGCAGTGGTATTTTCAGGGAGATCCTCAGCATCCGTACATACTGGACTGTCCCAAGATATTGTATTTCCACTGTTGTTTGGGAGGGAAAATTCCACGACGTCATTTGGGCATGTTGCAACGGGTGGAGAATTGGTTACTGCAATGACAAAACAGTGTATGTGATTGTCTGGCTACTGTAACTCTTTGATCTCCCTTCCCTCATTAACTATTCCTAACGCTTTCTCTGCCAAACAACTGCCATTGCTGCTGCTACTGCTGCTACTACTACTACTACTACTACGACGACGACGACTTCTACTCCTGCTACTGCTTCGACTACTGCTACTGCTATTGCTACTACTATCGCTACCGCTACCACTACCACTAGTAGTATTACTACAACTAATATTACTTCTGCTATAACTATGATTACTATATTACTACTACTTCTACTGCTCCTGATACTGCTACGACTACTGCTATTGCTACTGCCACTGTTACTAACACTACCACTACTTTGCACTACTACTTATACTATTATACTACTTCTATTACTACTACTACTACTCACGGGCGGCGATCCTCGGGGATGGGGGGATATATCCCCCTCATGAAATTGGATGGAGGGGAATACTGTACACTATATCCCCCCCCCCCATGAAATCAACCAGGCAGATCCGGAAATCAGAAAACTAAACTTTTTTCTAGACTTTTTACAATAGGCTTATTTCTTTTTCAGCAAATAGTTCTGACATAGTATCACTTTGCAAAACCTGGAAAGGGCCATTTTCAGTGATCGGGGGGGGGGGTGTTTTGGTCAAAATTTTCTACACTCCGCGCCAACTGATCGTGGCGCTCCGCTTAGATAGTATACCCCTGACTAGATCCTGAAATCAGAACAAAATAACCTTTCTCTAGACTTTTTCACAATATGTCTTTTTATAGGAAATACTGGTCATATTGTCACGTTGCAAAGCCTGGAAAGGGCCATTTCCGGTGATCTGGAGAGTACAAGCCGGGTAAAGTCATTATGAAAACACAGTTGCCTTCTAAAGTGGTCAATGAATCAGATTTCACTACTGTCTACAATCAACTTAGACAGTAAGGATATCTATTTGATAGGAAGAATTTAGAGGATTTCATGTATGAAGAAAATTAAAGGCACTTAACATAAATGATGCAATTCACGCACTGGGATCGAGACGGTCGAAACTGTCTGCTCTAAGCTTACCGGTTTGACTTTTATCACGTTTCATTTATTTTTAATGATGGAATCCAGGAATCATTGCTCGTTTTTTGAATATTTGGTAAGCAGATATTACGTCTGTCTTATAATTTGACAAAAGCGAAGTTTTACAGCATTGAAGCAACACATCTTGTTTCAATCAGTGGCGTAGCTACAGGAGGAGGGGGCAATTGCCCACCTGGCTCTGGAAAATAAAAAAAAAATCGGAAATTTTGCCATCCATGACACCGGATCATCAAGTTACACCGGACACTAGTTGCCCCAGAGGTGAAGCCTGTTTTTTTTTTTCTTTTTTGCTCTCAAGAGGACAAATTCTCTTATAGAACCCCAAAATTTTCGGATTGCTACGCGCTGTAGAGTCCCTCCTGTTTCTTCAATTGTTTCCATCCATCATAGCTAGTAGCACAAGTCCTGTCCATCTTACCAAGTAACATGTAGAGTACACAGTTTATGTAGAGGTCGTAAATTTCATCCCATATCTCAAAAGCCTTGTTCTTCTCTCTTGTGTGTCATGCAGTACGGCCAGTTGGAGAGCAACTGACGGAGCAAAGTTTGGCTCATCGGGTAGTCCAAATAGTTTTGATACAATGTATGTTATCACCGATACGGTCTATAACCCCTACAGTTTTCCTTTTTTCTTTTCTTTTTTTTTTCCTTTTTATTCTTAATGATTACATATATTTTTCTCGTAAGCCTACCAAAAATTATCGCGCGCTTTGCAATTTCACGATTCACATTAAATAAAAAAGACACTCGGCTCTTGCAGTTTTAGGTAAAAAAAATACAATATATGTGTTGAAATGGGATGGAATAGTTATAGCTCCATCTATCCCCTTCTCACCACACCCTCGACATAAGGATTTGCGGAACTTGAGTTGGCTGGCATGCCCTGACCCCCCTTTCCGAGAAATTTCTGTCGCCACTCATGGTCGCTTTACTTATTTTAGCTTTCAAAAGGGTCATTTCTGCAATAAAACCACAAATTTTCGGTACGCTCTGCCCACTCTTCCTCTGTTCCAATCCGTTATTTATAGCTTAGTATAGTACAAATCCTTCCACTTTTTCAAGAAATTTAATAAGTAGAATACATGAGTTTATGTAAATGTCGAGAATTTCTTCTCATTTCGTTAAAACTATTTAATGTTCTCTTGTGTCAGTCGTGCAGTGCGTCTAGTGACCCGAGGAGGGAAGTACAATGAAAGTTATGCCCGATAGGGCCCAACTGCAAGGAAGATTGACCAATAAAAGGTTAAAATAAGCACAAATCCTTTTGAATGTAGGCTTACCCAAAAGAATTTCGGGCGCCTCGCACGCTTCACAATTTCACAGTGGCATGATATAGTACACAGGTTTTCTTCAAATCCCCCTTAAAAAACCCTTCGACTGCATCGGGCTGTCAGGGCTGCTAGTGGCTCCCCCCCCCCCGTCGGGGAGTCTGCACCCCTTTCGAGCAAATCCTGGCGCCACCACTGATTGTTACGTACAATACAATTTTGATTATGTTGCCATTATTTTGGAAAACATTTGTCAAGTATGTGTTACGTGTAAGCCGTATATTTGTAACCTTTACAATGCAGAATACAGAACGTTCCCTAATGCAGTAATGCTCAAAACTTCAAGATAAAAAACTGGAAATTTTAAGTGTTTGCCCCTCTGGAAATAAGTCTAGTTGCGCCACTGGTGTCAAGCTACTTACAAACAAATTGCTGTACATAAACGTTAAATGTACAAGTATTACTGTCTCCAGCCGAGTCTGTACAAGTACATGATACTGTTGTTAGAGTAATCCCTGAGAAGAAAGATCCTGATTGTCTATCACAGACAGCTGTGATATTTGCAGGTGTATCTTCACTATCCGTACAGACTGCATTCGAAAAATATACAAAGTTGCCAATATTGTATGGAAGGGAAACCTCTGAAACGTCATCTGGCATGTTGCAACCGGTGGAACATTGGAAGCTGAAAAACACAGCAACGATAGTGTGAACAACTGTAGGAGTGCTATCAGACAAAAATTACTCAACACAATCATCGCCACAATTATTTATAAATCCGGGTTCAATGGTGAACAGACGATATCTTGTTAACCGAACAAGAAAGAAATTATGAAAACACAGTTGCCTTCTATAGTGGTCAATGATTCAGGTTTCACTTTTGGCTACAATCACCTTAGACAGTTTGGATATCTTTTTGATTGGAAGAATTTAGATGATTTCATGTATAAAGAAAATTAAAGGCTCTTAACATAAATGATGTCATTCACGCACTGGGATCGAGACGGTCGAAATTGTCTGCTCTAAGCTTACCGGTTTGACTTTTATCACGTTTCATTTATTTTTTATGATGGAATCCAGGAATCATTGCTCGTTTTTTGAATATTTGGTAAGCAGATATTACGTCTGTCTTATAATTTGACAAAAGCGAAGTTTTACAGCATTGAAGCAACATATCTTGTTTCAAGCTACTTACAGACAAATTCCAGGATATTAACGTTAAATGTTCAAGTATTACTGTCTCCAGCCGAGTCTGTACAAGTACATGATACTGTTGTTAATCCAATCCCTGGAAAGGGAGATCCTGATTGTCTATCACAGGACAGCTGTGATACTTCCAGGTGTATCTTCACTATCCGTACAGACTGCAATCGAAAAATATACAAAGTTGCCAATATTGTATGGAAGGGAAACAATTGCAATCGGTGGAATATTGGAAGCTGAAAAACACAGCGACAATGGTTTTAGCAACTGTAGGAATGTTATCAGAAAAGAACTTTCAAAACGTACTGAAGATAATTACAATAATTGTTGATAAACACGGTTACACGGGATAACAAACGATATGTTGTTCAACGAACAAGAAAGTCATTACGGAAACAGTTGGCATCTATATAGGTATTTTAGTTCTATCCACAATTAGTTTTGGGGTATGAATTTTGATAGGAATCATTTAGAGGATTTCATGTATAAAGAAAATGAAAGTTAACTAGCATAAATAAGATATTTCAGAAATGGGGATGGAGACGCAGTCTTCTCTACGCTGGCCTGTTTGAATTTTTCAAGTTTGCCCTAATTTTTTATGATGAAATCCAGAAAACACCATCCTCCTTTCAACTTTTAATAAAAAGATATTAAGTACTCCCTTAACATGACCTTAGAGAAGATTTACAGCATTGAAGCAACATTACTTGTAACAAGCAACTTACAAACAAATTGCAGTACATAAACGTTAAATGTACAAGTATTACTGTCTCCAGCCGAGTCTGTACAAGTACATGATACTGTTATTACACCGATCCCTGAGAAGAAAGATCCTGATTGTCTATCACAGACAGCTGTGATACTTCCAGGTGTATCTTCACTATCCGTACAGACTGCATTCGCAAAATATACAAAGTTACCAACATTGTTTGGAAGGGAAATCACCTCAAAGTCGTAGAGGCATGTTGCAACCGGTGGAACATTGAATGCTGAAAAACACAGCAACGAGAATGTAAGCAATGTTATCAGAAAAGAACTTCCAAAAGTTACTTCAGATAATTGACTTAATTGTTGATAAACCCAGTTACACGAGTAAACAAACGGTATGTTGTTCACCGAAAGAAAAAGATTACGAAAACACAGTTCGATACCAAGTACAGTAGTCAATGGTTCAGGTTTCAGTTCTGTCTACAATCAACTCAGTCAGTTTGCATCTGAATATGAATTTTGATAGGAAGCTTTAAGAGGATTTCAAGTAAAAAAACGAAGTAAACTTGCATGAATAATACATTTTATTCATGGGGATCAAGACGCAGACTAGTCTGCTCTACGCTGACCAGTTTGACAAGTTTTACTAAATTTTTAATGGTGAAATCTGAAAATTATCGCTCTTTCTTGAAAAAGTAAGTTACAAGATTTAAAGTACTCCCTTAATTTGACGAGAGGGACGTTTTACAGCATTGAAGCAACACATCTTGTTTCAAGCTACTTACAGACAAATTCCAGTACATAAATGTTAAATGTACAAGTATGACTGTCTCCAGCCGAATCTGTACAAGTACATGATACTCTTGTTTGACCAATCCCAGGCTGAGAAGAAAGATACTGATTGTCTGTCACAAACAGCTATGATACTTCCGGGTGAATCTTCACTATCGGTACAGACTGCATTCGCAAAGTATACAAAGTTACCAATATTGTTTGGAAGAGAAATCGTCTCAAAGTTATAGAGGCATGTTGCGATTGGTGAAAAAATTTAATGCTAAAAAACACAGCAACGAGAGTGTTAACGACTCTAGGAGTGTTAATAGAAAAGAACTTCCATACATTACTTAGGACAATTGGAACAATTGTTAATAACTCCGGGTTTGCGATTGAACAGACAATATGTTGTTCACCGCCTAGAAAGTAATTACGAAAACACAGTTGGCTTGTACTTGTACTACAAATGCTTCCTATCAAAAAAGAAATCCCAGCTGAATACGTTGACTGTGGACAGAAGTGAAACCTGAATCTTTGAATTGACAACTATACAAACCAACTGTGTTTCCGATGTCTTTCTTGTTCGAGTCCGTGAACAAGATATCTTCTGTGTACTTGTGTACCTGTGTTTATCAACATTTGTGGCAATTGTCTTAAGTTATTTTTGGCAGCTCGTGTGTAATAGCATTCCTACAGTTGCTACTGTTTCCAGCCGAGTCTGTACAAGTACATGATACTGTTGTCAGACTAATCCATGGGAAGAAAGATATCTTCACTATCCGTAACTCGAAAGACGAACTTGTCTAGTTCAAAACACTATGTTACTACACTACAGATCTGTTTGGTATAGCAGTAAAGCCACAACACTTGTCAAGTCAACGAATTTCCTGTTTTCCCCACGATGAGGTTAGTCATGCATGTTAGCTAGAGGAGCCACCGAAAGCTGACGACTATCTGTTACACAATAGAAACTTTTTTCTGGACACTACCTCACTTCTATTATTAAGCAAGCATTACCCTACCTGACAAACAATTACAAACTTTTCATACAGATATAGAATGCACCGTTTAGTGATATAAGAATAACGTTTGGCTCGTTTGATTATCCTCCACTTTATGGAATACTGTACGTTAGAGTCTTTCAGAGACCAAGCATATTTGCTCAATTTCGTGTTGTTTCTGTACCTGCCAATGCGGAATGAGCTTAAGTAATTGCTATACCTCGTCTTAAATTTACACTCCTTGAGTCCGACATATATTTGCTGGACCATGTTGTCGACCCTTGTTACTGTGGCCTGGTCAATCCTTTGGCGAGGCATATGCCAGCTAGACGGCGTTCATCCGCCTTACGACAGTTGCTTTCTTCCCCTTAGATTTCGCGGTTTTTCGCTCGTTCCGTGTCTAGTACAGATTTTTTGTGGAAGTACTGTAGTTGGTGCTGTTTGTAGAAGCATACATCTATCAACTGTAGGAACATGTGGCCGATATTCGTGGCGAAATAAGAACTGTAGGGTGATCCCTGATATATATATATTAGGAGCGTAATTTACAAATTACACCTAAAATTTTCCC
>WURT03641478.1:4493-19967 GCA_009936505.3 Holothuria glaberrima | reverse complement strand
CCCTTTCCACGTTTTCAAGTAACTTAATAAGTAGAATTCATGGATTTATGTAAATGTCGGGAATTTCATCTCATTTCTCTAAACTTAGTTAATGTTCTCTTGTGTGTGTCGTGCGGTACGGCTAGTGACTCGAGGAGGGAAGTACAATGTAATTTGTGCCCGAAAGGGACCAACTGCCCGAACAATTGACCTATACATAGTAATCTTTAAATAAGTACAGATTCTTTTAGTGTAGGCTTACCCCAAAAAATTTCGCGCGCTTTGCGCGCTCTCCTGCAGTTTAGATTCCGGGAAAAACATTAAATCAGCGCGAAACTACTTTCCTCTAACATACACAAATTTTATGCCATATATATATATATATATATATTTCGCAACGGCATGGCATAGAGTCTGCCCCCACCCCGTCGGGCAAATCCTGGCGCCACCCCTGGAGAGATGATACAGTTTACCTTCCAACTGACTTGTACATGTGTTATAAAGCAATATGAACTTGAAAATGGAAGCTGAATTTTTTTTAGGGCGGCAACTATTTTTGAGTGGAGGCCATTTTCACTCAGAGGGCGGATCGCCCCTCTAAAACCCCTCGTGGAGAACATTGGGATCTAGTATAAAAAGAAACAAAATATAGCTCCATTTTGCATATAAGGCCTTCAAGACAGCACCAAAATTTCAAAAGGGGAGGAGACACCTCCTCCCCTTATACCCCTCCCCCAGGACGGTGGTCAAGAATGGGGACGATGAGTCCATTTTGCCCCCTCACACAAAAAAGTTGGCTACGCCCCTGTATATAAATAGCAGACAAAAGCAATCTACCGTCTTGCTGAGCATTTCATATTTTTGCTCAATTAGCAACAAATTTCACAGTGAAAACTGAAAACTGAAAAACTGAAAGTCAAACCTTATAACTTGATAGAGCAATCCATCACAATCAAAGTTGGAAGTCCTCCAGCTCTCATGTTACAACTTAGAGCTACATTAATCAGATTGTTATGGTTTGGTAGTGCATTAACATGGTAAAGCTTAGAACATTATAATGTCATACAGCCAGACGTGACATACAGTTACAAAGTTTTCAAACTAACTTGTACATCAAAGAAAAACCAGGAACTCCCTGGTAAAACTTACCTCTTCCGTACCATCTGGACTTGTAATATGAAAAGGTCTTCCTAGCCTAACGTTCTGCTGAGTGAAGGTACCTTTGCCATTGATGTGCCGTAGTCAAACGGTGCTGGTTGTCCGTTTTAGAATAACCTTCTCGGTCTGAATGACTCTTCCAGATATATGAAGGAAATTGTACATGTCATAGATTACATAACCATGGCTTTCTTATCGTGGAGCCTCTTTGCAATGCAGGTTTGCCAGTCCTGTAAACCTAACTACGGATCGGGTTCAATTACTTTTTTTCACCTCTGATTTAGGCAGAGCGATTTAAAAACCATCCGTTTGTCTGTTTTATCAGTTCCATATATTTCCTTCTTTCCGTGAATCGCTTAATATACTTCAGGTAACTTTTCCCAGTAGTTAAAAAGAAAGTAGGAAACTTTGCGAGGAACTGAAACAGAGGCTGTTGGAACACAAGTTCCTGCAATACCATAAACGTATGGTAAGAAAAGTTGTGAAAATTGGTGGCGCTGTAGGTGATACGGCAAAAAGTGTCTACTTTTCATTGGTCAATATTTAGGGTCAGTTGAAATTCTGTTGAAATTCCGTTCCTTGTCATTTTCGTGGAAGAAGCAGCAGTGAGCTGTGAGAGACATTCCCTGGAGAAGCATGATGCGTTTGGGAACTCTTGCGATGGAGTGCAGGAGTGGGCAGGAGAACGGACCAGTCCACATTCAAGGAGGAAGCATATGGGGCTCGGATCCACCTTCCAGAGGGATGTCAGTCAAAATTTAAAATAGTTCAAAACATTATGATGGCCCACACATTAATAAAAAGAAAGACAGCAGTCCAGACTCGTATTTATGTCGCAATTGTTTTAGTGTTTTACAAAACATTTAAGCCTTATTTGTCATCTATGCGACATGAAAAGCTCAGGGTATTTGTAGTATGAAAACTATTCTAATTATACATTCTTCAATTTCTAAAAGTTTTTAGGCCCAAAGGTAAGAGACGACTTCAACTAAATCGTCTCTCGCGACGGCGAATCTTCGTACCTTTTGGTGGCTATGGAAAAACCAGCAGTTGTGGATGGGGAGGGAGAGGCAGCCTACCAATAAGACTTTTTAGGCGAGGTTGATCCTAAATAAGGAACCTCTAAGAGTGTCATGTTTAGCTGGTTACTTCCAAATCCTAGGAAGTGTCTTTTCCGGCAATCTGGGAGGTATATTAGGCAAAATTGTCTTTGTACACTGCAATCCAACCGTGCACTCTCAGAATAAATTTCTTAAAACAACGTTAATTAGTCATGAGACATCGTTAAGTATTCTTGTGACAGTGTTAATTAGTCATCCGATATCGTTAATTACACATGAGACACCCTTTTAATTCAGAAACGATATTTTTATATGACTAATTAACGTTTGGGTTTTGCATTGACTTACTATAGTGGGGCTCTGCTCAAAATGGTGTGATGGGGTTTGAAATTTAATGCCCCTTTCAATCATTGAAAATTGCTACAAACGAAAAGCAGATTTTTTCTTGCTTGTTTTATAATATTTTATACTCCACTTTTACTACTGTGCCTGGAAGCATATTGTTTTCCTTGATTCTCCTTTAAATAGCGAAAACATTGATCCCAAGTATACTAAAAAAGATAAAAGGGATTTAATATTTAGAAGAATCTCAGACCAGTCCAAAATCAAGACTCTCCGCTAAAACTCTTGCTCCAGGATTGCCCGCTTGGCGGACGTGTATTACTCCTGCATCAGTATTGGCTACACTCGTAATACCAAGTAGAGTATGTACGTCAAAGGAGGAGCATATATTCGACACCTGTTATGAAGGTAACCTCCAGGAATGCAGTTCGTCATCTTTGCATCTTTGTAACGCGTTTTGATATGGTTTGATAAGCTATTCAATTTAAATTAAATAATCGATACGGCATTATAAAAAATTAGGCTACTTGGCTCAAAAATAAAAATTTGCATATGACGTAGGTCCTTTTAGATGGGCGTGTTTGGATCGGTTTTCCCCTCCGCCTTTCGAGGATTTTGGACATTTAAGGTGCCTGATATGCATGACAAAGTAACCTTGGACCAAGATTTGCATTTAATAAAGGCTTTTATTGTTTTGACTTTTTAGGCTGGGGGAGAGGATTGGGGGTTCCGTCAAAGGGTTTGCAGTTAATAGAACGTACTCACAAAGAAACCTATAGAGTCAGACTACCAACGAAAAGATAATTAAACTCATAAGTTCACGTTTTTATCGTATGGTATTAATCTTCTGACTGGCGTTTTTTTTTTTTTTTTATTTTTTTTTTGTATTGTGAGATGATATTAAAACTATCCCACATAATTATTTTTAGAGTTCGTTCGTATCACTTCTTAATTTTAATTCATAACTATAATTACAGTGTACATGTGACGGTGGGAGAAATTTAAACCCGGAATAATTTTGATTTTTAATTGAAAATTTGTTTCGCATACTGTTTGCTCATGTAATACCACAGGGATTGTTAAAAAGAAATATAAGGTTTCCTATCATAGTCAAGACACACAAATGATTAGTAAACCCCTAAACTTTGTGTCTTCTGTTTTGATATGTTATGTTTTTGTCATTCAATGACCTTAGAAACGAATTCATCATTTTGTTTTCGTGTTTCTTAAAATTTTATTAACAGAACGAAAATATAAGACGGATTAGTACTCTTGATTACTAATTGAGTAGAGTAATCCCAGTTGATATATCTCTTGGGTATAGGAAATGGAATATATGGATGACGGTGGCATATATATGTAGATACCGGATATTTTGTTAAATTACTGTGTTATCATATGGGCGTGGATATGTTGTAAACAGAGAATATGACTGTAATTAACTAACCAGAACCTTAACCCTAGACTCGAATCCTAATCTATCCATCGTCGTAGAGTCATTGACATTCCTTAAACAGCGTGAAGAATAATTTTATATTGTATCCATTTTAGAAGGAATCGATTACTCGTGTGCACCAGATGTAGTTTTTTCAGTCTTTCCTGACTTACGAACAGAGTATTACAATGACTCAAAGGGAGAAGTCGCAAGTCACAGGGCCGATTCATACTTCCAAATTTTCACGCGTTGTAAAGCTATAAGAATCACATAAACCATCCCTTGCTCTTCGGGGCCAATCACGAACATAGGCTCAGAGTTGAACAGTGTTCAGCTCTGGATCGTTGCAACACTTGCTCGATTTTTTTTCATGAAGCGGTAGTATTGTTAAGGCATTTTCTTTTTTTTTTCTTCAAATATTTTTTGTCAACAATAAACCATTTCATATTAAGGAGCATTATGTAGACTAATGATCCACTGATATCATGGCAGCTGTTGTAATGCATCTTGTGCGTTGCTGAAAATTGGTCCTCTAAATTGTTCTGAAGGTGGAAAAACCATTAGCGACAGCAAATAAAAACGTAGATTTGTAACCTAATTCATTATCATGAACGCAGACTTTCCTCACATAACATTCACCGCGTTCCCCTCCCCCTTTTCTTCACCCTGTGATGATGATATTGCCAGTGGCGTCGCCAGACTTTGGTGATGGGGGGCACCACCAATTTTTGCTTACATTGCCCTTTATTTTATGTGCCCTGCGTTTGTGCGCAGCGATGGGGATCCTTCCTTTTCACTCTATAAAGGTGCCGTCCTGGGGGAGGGGTCTAAGGGGAGGGGGTGAGAAATCCTCCCCTTTGAGAAATTTTTGTGAATTTAAGGTCGATTAGATGCAAAATGGTGCAAAAATCTTTTGTATATTTTTGGAGGTGATGTATATGACTGGAGAGTGTCCATATTTTAGTGAGTTCTAATTTTTGGTTAGGTGAAAGAATGAATAAAATGGGGGCAATGACAAAATGCTTACAGTGGCGTTCTGACGGGTCGCCATGCAGTATGATGTGTGATCGCCGGCCTGGGGGAGGGGGTGTCAGCCTCCCCTTTGAAAATTTTTGAAAAATTGGGTGTCCTTACATGCAATCTGGTGTCACATATGCTACCTTTCAAGTAAAATTTTCTGTTAAATTTTTTTACAAACTTTAGGTACAAGAAACCCGGTATCAGTGAGGGAGCCCGAGACATAATGGTAACGAGATGGAATGGGAACCGTGACGAAGCGCGCCGAAATTTTTCGTTACATAAGAGTTCCATGACAAATCCTGCATTCTTAATCTGCATCGAGACACTTTTTATTGCCGAAATAACATACATGACACTCAAAAGCCAGTCTTTTACCTAGTAATTAGTAAACAGCTTTGGATTTTTGCTGCTGTACTTCTCTGGGAGTTGCTACCGGAAGATATCGATAATGAGAACAATATTGTGGTAGGTTTGAAGCGCGGAAAGCGCGCGAAAATTTTGATAGTTTGCGAGAGATTGGCGAAAATTCTGATCGTTTGAGAAACATTTGTGATAGAAAAAATTTACCATAGATCCATCACTCCGTCGAAACTCAACCTACCCTACCATCTACAGAAATCTATAGCTTAAACGACTTTTGGGATCATTTTAAAATTTTCAGAATTTTTCGATTGGGGGGCACGCGCACCCCCCGTGCCCCCCGTGCCGGGGCCACTGGATATTGCGATGGTGTTGTGAGAAACATTGTGAGAAACACTCCTTCTACAGAGGCGTAGGGAAAGGAGAAAGAGGGGCGAACACCCCTTCAACGGCCCCACACTTTCACATATTGATACTTTAATTTACTTTGCATGCAACAAGCTAAGATGTTTTTCAATGTATTCACAACTCTTTTCCTGTGTATTATATATAACAGTATAAAGACCATTAATTTATATTGAAAACTAGGAAAATTTCTCCCGTTTTGTGCGCAACATGTGGTGTCCTCATTTTCCTTTTATATATGAAAGTTGGTAGGCTAAGTGTTACCTTCATCTGTGTGATGAAACCTATGATAAAAGAGTGTAAGAAGTCCATATTTTTAGACATATCCCTTTGCCGACATATCCTTATGCTGTAATATTTTGGTTGGTGTTCTGACACTTCAGCATCTTATCGCATGTAACTGAAATTTACAACTATCAGATTCATTAGTAGGTGCACAGAGAACACCAGGCTCACAAGTGGTATGTAGCCTGCGTTTTTAAGAGACCGTTGATCTGTCCTGCGCAGCAATTCGCAATTGCAGTTTCATAAAATGATACTATTACTATTTTTATATCACCATTAATCAGTGATAGCACAGGAGGGGAACGGGGGCTGCAGTGCTCCCGTTGGAAAATTTTCCAATTCCTTCTCGAGAAATGCTCTAGAAAATGGGTAAAATAAAGTGCGTATTCCCAGTCGGTGATCAGTTGCCCCCAATTATTAAGCTTGTTTAGCCCTCAGGGAGTGAAATTTCTCCTATACAAACACATTTTTTTGCCCGCTTCGCGTGCTGTGGAGTTTCTTTGCTCACCCTTATAATTTGCTTTCATGTAGAAAACAGTACGGTAACTTACATTTTAATTATCCTTCATAGTTTTGTTTGTTAAAGTCGAAAAGTTCATCCTCATCGCATAGTTGTTCTCTCGTATGTGACACGATACGAAGCAAAACAAGTCATTAAGTGTAAAGGGGCGGGGGTTTTCTACTTTTGCTCAACATCAGTACAGATTTTTTTCAACATGTATTTCAGATTTCTGGCGCCATTTGTAATCTTGCAGACCACATTTATAAAAACGATAAACTATTACTGTACTGCTTTGGAGTATAGGCTCTGTCAGTGGAAAGTGAACGACGCGGGCCAGCTTATGACGAAATAGTGTTCATGTTTTTGTCAATACATTCAAAAACATGTATTACATTGTTTCTCGGAAGATGTTGGTCTCCTTTCTAGTGCATGAATACATGTGAGTAGCCAAAATAATAATAGGAAACACCATCGCCATTACCATAATCATAATTATAGAAGTACCACTTTGCATCTCAGCCCAGCTCAGCTCATTCTTTAAAAATGGAACTTACTGCCATTGTGCTTGGTGCTCAGCATAAGCATTGGAGTAGGGAAAACCAGCCAGTGAGCCACAACTGGAACAAAGGCCCTAGTCGGTCCGACTTAAACCAAATGGTTAGAAACTGAGCCGTAAAACCTCATCTAACTCTAACTCTAATACTCAGCTCATTCTAAGTGCAAAAATTGTCAGAGGCCAGGGGTGCACCCCTACTCACAGAGTCCTCCCCAAGGACGGTAGACGAATGTCTAAGTGGTCTGGCGCCATCAAATTGTGGCGCTCAGCTCAGATATTATCACAAACCCTTCCAGAAGCCACTGACTATATATTTCATTTCACCACCCACCCACTCCAAAATACCTTCCTATGCCTTTGTACTAAAATAATTTAGAAAAGGGTCAATGTCACGCGCTTACCTCTACCGAGGGCGCACTTTCTGTTCTGTTATGTCATATGCACACTTGTACTTTGTTGATGGTAAAAATTGAAACAGCGATAATGGATTGAAAGTGCTACAAATAGAGGGCGTAGTTCTTATTTACATGACGGTATCTTCTTTTTTCCCTAAAAGAGTTCCTCATTCGAAACATCAAGCCATGTTATCGTACCGTAATTATGCCCAGTCGTCTCTTAATTAATGGGACACTGTAACTCTCCCTTGAATTTTCGATATATAATATAATAAGCCTCAATGGCAAAATAAAAACATTTCTTCATCGCAATCATTCTTTTGTTACTTTAGTCATAGAGAATTGAAAATCATTTGTGCCTTAAAGGGAAATATTGCATTTGTTTTACAGAAAATTTTCATACTTTTTATACAAATATTAACAGACACAGAATGAAAGACAATTCAAAATAAGGCAGTAGGGTAGCTTTCTTTTCAAGAAATGGGCCTAAGGCTCTCACAGGAAGAAATTCTATTAATTGTTGCACAAAAGTAATGTGTTCACCCAAACTTTCAAAAATTCAAATGATGCAACATCCATAACTCTTGTAATGCATAGTATTTTGGGGGAAATTACGGTATGGCTAGAGTTTATTGGTGAAACTGAAAGGTTTAATAATGGTTTATGATATTTTCTTTGTATGCCATGTTGGTGCATTTTAAACGCTATGTTTCCCTTCAAAGGATCGCACACACTATAAATTTACCCCCCCCCCCCCATACAAAGATGGAAGCGCCGCCTCTCATACAGAGCAAAGGTTAGTTAGTTAGATGAGGTTTTACGGCTCAGTTTGTAACCAAAGGACAAATTAACTTTAGCGTAACTAAGGGGTCTTGAAGGCGTGAGCCAACTCCCCGATCCCAAATCTCTCTTCCCCAGAACCCTGCCCCCGGAAAATCCATGGGTGAAAATTTTTCATCAATATAAAACGGTTTCATTTTTGAAGCCTTCTAATGAAATGGTGGGTCCCCGCTCCTCCCCACTAGCCACACACAAGAACACAAACCAAACCAAGACTTCAGTGTGAGAAGTTTCCCGAAATTTAGCCAAAATATGGCAAGATATTAACACGCCTACAAAGTGTGACTTATGTGTATCTGTCCCCAAATCACTAATGTGTTAGCGAAACACATAAGGGTATATCCCTAGGTAAAACAATGTATATCTATTTTTGTAAGAACTTTTCATGAAATTCTTCTACAAACTCTATGGGTCCGTATTGGAAGTTATTAACCGCCCTTGAGAGCAAAAACAGGTAAACTGCGCCCACGCTACCTAGCTTCTGATCACTGTTGAGGATTACCTATACTTTATCGTATCCACTAAGGCTTCCCGGCGAAGTTGGATAAATTTCCGACGGAAGCAGCCTTCATCGTCAGGGTCAGGCCATTTTGTATATTTAATATGAATAAGATGGGCACCGTCCTACACGATCAAGAGGAAGCTTATAGGAGGACAGTGAGGGGCCAGGGCGGCATGGCCAAACGCCTCCTCGGCTACCAGAGTATCCCTGATGTAGCAAACGACGAAGGCAAGGGGTGTCTCCATTGCGACAGCCTTGGGGATATTACAAAGGGTCACGCCGGCGAACAGTTCCTTCATGGCAGCCAGCCCACTGACCTCGTGAGACCGGACCCGTCTTTGGGCATTCGACGTGATCTTTGGTGAGCCAGCGTAAAGTGGTATACATAGAGGCGGCCAGAAATGCTTCTTGAGGAGGACGAAGAGTATGTCGGAGGTGAACACTCTTTCTCCGATGTAGTTACCATTTCAGTGCTTTGACCAACAACCACTTCCTATCCTGCATAATGGAAGTGGCCGAACTGATTTTCGGCGTGACGCCCGGCAGGAACGTCGGCGTTTGGTACTTGGCAAGGGGCCTGGGGACCGGGATTAAGTAGACCCCCTGGTTTTCGAACCTGACATAGATGGCCTGACGAGTAGTGGGCTTGTAGGCAACTCCTGCATTCTGGCCTTGGTCGCTGTAACCAGGAACAGGGTCTTGAGAGTCAGGGACTCGAGAGTCATGCACAGAGAGGCTCCTACCTCTCGAGAGAGAGGTGCCGTAAGACCTCGTTGATGGACCATTAGACCGAACAAATTATCGCCTTATTAATGTTATTAATCAAATTATTATTGATTAAATAAATTAATTGATTTGTTGAAACAAATTTCTAATGTAATTGATCAAACTAAAAAATTAATAATTTCATTAATCAAATTAATAATATGATTAAAGAAATTAATAACTTGTATTAAACAAATTAAAAACTCGATATAACAAATTAATAATTTGATTAATCAAATTGAGAAAATATATCCATGGCTCTAATGGGCTTTTGTAGGGATATTTTTTCTAACTAAACCCAAGGTACAATCTCTCTATTTTTGTCTGCCAGCTCTCAAGCTCCACCCTAATGTCAGCATTGTTGTTTAGAAAGAAGCTAGCCACTGGGAATTACCTTTTGTTTGACTTGTCAGCTATTATGAATAGATTACAACGGCCGGACAACAGCTGGACATAGCTCAGACATTATACTAAAGCTAAAGCACTAAAGCACTTTGAAGGAGCTCGGCGAGTTTTTTCTCTTATCAAATTATCAATTTCTCCCAAATCTACTCTATTGTGGTTGGTCCTAAGTATACTTTGTAAACATGGGTTGCCTGAACTTGTCCAGATGGTAACATTAGTCTTCCTCAGTCAGGGAATTTCAAAGACAGCACAGCCTATAGCTATGATCAAAGTTCAAAAATACAATATTTTGATCATGGATTTAATAATTGGCCTTTGGTTAGGCTCTAGCCTACGTAGGTCCGCATTAACTTTGTGTGTGAAAGACATTGACTGTTTTCGGTCTACTTTTGGGCAAAAAAATCCAAGAAGCTCCAAGAAGCGGGGAGAATTTCGAAGTGGGGGCTGAACATATTCTTGCTTAGAACACTCGGGAAGTGCCGTTTCCGGCCATCTGGGGGATTGTAAAGCCGAAAATTTTGTGGAACGCTCCTCGCCAACCGTTGGTGGCGCTCCGCTTAGAAACATATATTAACATTTTTCATAGATCGATTTTTTTTTTTTTTTTTTGCATTAATTGAGAAATTGCAGACATGAGATTCATATTTCAAGACTGGCTACATACAGCTTAAAACACTCGGGAAGTGCCGTTTCCGGCCATCTGAGGATTTGTAAAGCCAAAAATTTCTTGTACGCTCCGCGCCAACTAATGGTGGCGCTGCGTTTAGATAGTCCTCCCGCACATGACGAACCCCCTCCAGATAAAAGCTGGCTACGGGTTTGATATGATAATGATGAAACTGGCAAAACATTGCACCAGACTGCATGTAAGGACCTTCAATCGTTCAAAAATTTCTCACAGGTGAGGGATGTCCTCCTCCCCTTAGACCCCTCCCCCATATCAATCACAAATGTGCTCCTCCCCCTGGAAATTCCTGGCTACGTCGCTGTTTGGGGCATAGCTATCTTTGAAGTTCTTTAACACATCTTTTATCTACAGTCACGTGATGCTAAGGGCCACATTTATATCGCAGATTCGTTCTAATATGCTACGTGTGCTTAAAACTTCTTTTGTTCGGCCTCGCCCCTTGCCTCTTCTCCAGAGAGTCGAGAGCCGAGGGGACTTTTTGAAAGAGTAGTCGAGGGACTTTGAAAAAGGTAACTTAAAACTTCTTTCGGAAGAAAACTTGTGCTGAAAACACGAAACCAGCCAGAAATTTTTTTACGAAACTGTAAACTTTTTGCCAGGAACCCTGTTTTGACCCTTGGAATCATTCCAGGACCATCATGGAACTGCTGTAAACATTTTCTTGGTTTCAGATATTGTTAGGCTGGGACGCAATCTGGCAGTTGGAGGGTGAAGGTACAGATCTTCTCCAGAGGGAACGCGTATGGATTCAAAGCATTTGACATTCTGTCATCAGGTTAGCCATTTCATATTTTGTCGACAGCTTTAAAGGCCCTACTCAAGGAAATAGCGACATTTGAGTGTTGCATTCAACAAATTAAAAGATTGAGTCTCAAACTTATTTTCGGTAAGTTTTCAGTGCCATTTAACTGTTTAAAGAGAACAACGATATGCCTAAGCTTTCTCACCCCTACCTTCAAATTATGCGAATCTAAATTTGAGCTAAAGTTTTGAGTTAAGCCGCCGGATAGATTATTTACGGCCTTAATTGCTCGTCGTACGTCTCTCAGTTTTGTATGATATGTCACACAGCCCAAAGCTATAGAAGGAAGTTTTTCTCATCTGGAGGAGGGAAGGGGGGTTCGACGATGGTCAGAGTCCTTATAGATGCAATTAGGTGTTACATATTGTGCAAATTTAACGAAGATTACTGCACTTTTTACATTTTTGTGCGGAACAAATAACTCTCTCATCGGCAAAGAGTACTTCAGCCATGTCAATTTTCAGTCTTTTTCATATCACTAGGCATAGGCGGAAATCCCTTTGAAGGCAGGGGTATATCCTATCACTTTTGGAGGTGCTTTCATTGACTTTCTCTTCGCCACACGAAAATTTTACTTCAAGGGTCCTTCACATAGGCGTAAGAGGCGGGGGCAGTGGGCAGACTGCCCCCCCCAAAAAAAAAATTCTGAAGTCAAAAATACGGGGTGGAAAAGATACAGAATAGGTGAAATTCCGGCAGAGATACAAGTTAAAGTGAGAAGATTGCCCGAATTTTCTACTGAGTTTTCGAATTTTTGATCGAATGAGCGAAAAATATGTAAAAATTTCGCTCGCATGTAGTGATTTGGTGGTCTATTCTATGGACCTGAACTGCAACGAAATTCGGTCAATTTTGAGATTCGGACAAAACATTTTCTGCCCCAAATTGGAAGAGTACCGTACGCCTACGGTCCTTCATCTCCCCCGCCCCCCAACCCACTACACACACACACGTGCACACATTCAAGTTTTCACAATAAGGTTTGCCAGTGTACCATTTCGCTAGACGGCCCTTTTAGTTTCTATTCGGAATGTCAGGGATGCTAATTAGATTGAAATTAGTTCTCTTAGAATGTATCCTTCTGCTTAATTCGTTCCATCCAGTTTCAAATAAAAAAGTTGTGTCGAGTAGATTTTAATAGAATTTTGCTGCATGAATACGTTTGTTTGAGCAGAAACCTGAAAGCCCCCGTGACTGCAGTCTTATTAGGCTCTTTCATGTAGCAACAACTGCCTATACTTATTGATCTTTACAATAAGTACTGGCAATTTGCAAATTCAATGCCCCCTTGATGAAGTTCTATTTCTGTTTTTCAGGGTGTCAAAATGTCATGGCACCACACTTTTTTCTCATCGGATTTCCATGTTTAGAGTGACCAAACGTCTTCGATTTTCGGGGAGTCCCTGATCCCGATGTTTCGTCCCCGATGAACGAGTATCATCAAAAATGTCCCAATTTAACAATAAATCCATCAGAAATTAAAATATGATATTTTACTCTCGACACACAGGCGCGTATGCAAATACTTTTCAGGCTTTTTGCCAATACTTTATTCTGTCGCAAAGCTGTACTTCAAAATTCATTCTTTTCTTGACAGGCAGATGTCATGTAATCATATCTTACAGTCGTTCATTTCAAAACTTTCCTGGGGGACCCGAAGTCTCCCCAGTGCTGCCCATTTTGAGGGGGGGCATGATCACTCATAGCCTGTTCTGAATTGCTGAGTGGCAGCACCAATGTTGTGGTAGAGTGGATAAAGGCGGTAGCATTTGAATCGATGAAGCTTGGCAACCTGGAGGGTGGGGGATAGGTCCTCAGCCGGGTCAAACTAACGTTAATTTTTCATCCAAGAACATTTTTTTTATCCAAGAGCAATCTACAGTACGGTTTTCCCATCTGAACAGGCTTTTCAAAGGAAACTAAATTTGATCTAAATTGTTGAGTTGGTTAGCCATGGCATCCGATGTAAAGTTGTACGGTAATTCATAAGCAATATGGGTCGCAACTGCCCTTCAAGTCCTGAATTATTACAACGTACAGTTCCGTACAAAATGTTTGTTTGTATTCTTGTAGGCGAGGCGACACGAGCATGTTGACCTACTTTTAAAGATTAAATTGTAGATGAAGCAGCTAAATAACTATCCTGTACAAGAGTGGGAAGTATCATGACCGCATTAAGCACCCTGACCGCAGGCAAGCACCCTGGACAAATTTGTGAATACAAGTATAACAATTAACCCCAGGGCCGGAGTCTGGGTGAAATTTTAGGGTGAAGCTCATGACAACGTTGAGTGGTGTGCCTAGGATAGCTGGCATCTCAGCGGATCCTTCCATTGTAACCCAGTTCCGTCATAATGGTAATAGGAGAGGTCTAAATGGAGGACGGGACGTAAGGTCGCCTCGTCGAAAATTTTTCCTGTCTTTGACAAAGTTTTGAACTGACCACATGTGTAGAAATTTCATTACAGAGTGTCTTTTTTCTATGGTAGGGGTACAAGATCTGGGTGTGCTACACCTACCCTGAGAAATGTTTGTTTTTAAGGTAACTAAGATGCAAAATGGTGTTATTTTGGTAAAACTTTGAACTGGTCACACGTTAACAAATTCTAACTTTTAGTACCAATTTTCTTTTCGACTAGGTGTAAGGGAGGGGGTGCTGTTCAAAGCCCCTCCCCTTTGAGAAATTTTTTGTCTTAGTAAGGTTACTTGGATCCAAAAATAGTGCTATCTTTGACAAAACTTTGAATTATTATATTTTTGTTATGCTTATTATAAATAAAAGGGTCACCGGCATAAAACCCAAACTTTCCGGTGCGCTTTGCTCACTCTTCCCCAGTTCTTATAGCTAATAAAATACAAACCATTTCCATCTATTCAAGTAGAATACATGGATTTATGTAAATATATCGGGAATTTCACCTCATTTCGCTAAACGAAGTTAATGTTCTTTTGTGTATGTCGTGTGACTCGAGGAGGGAAATACAATGTAAGTTGTGCTTGATAGGGACCAACTGCACGGATAATTGACCTATATAAGCTTTAAAAAAGTACATATCCCTTTTAGTGTAGGCTAACCTATAAAATTTTCGCGGGCTTTTCCACATTTTAGATTCCAGGAAAAACATTAAATCAGTGCGGAACTATTCCTCTAGTACATACAAATTGTATGTTATATACGCCCCGCAATGGCATGGTATAGTACACAGGGGGACGGGGGACCCCTCCCCTAATACCCCTCCCCCAGGACGGTGGTCAAGAATGGGGACAATAAGTCGACTTTTCCCCCACACCAAAATCCTGGCTACGCCCCTGCTCGATTAATTGATCATCAGCAGTCTGAAATTACAGTGGTCACAATGCATAGCACCTGGTGATACACGACGTTGATGTTTGCTTGTTTAATTGTCCTAATTTCCAAGTGCTTGATTTCCAAACGTTTTTTTCCACACGGCAACACTTCGTGTCTTGACAGCGCGATCAATACCTGTTGGAAATCTAGCTTTTTCCCGAAATTTTCCTGAAAATTCTCCCCTATCGAGGCTTTTAACATTTGACACTCGATTAGAGACTCGAACTGGGCCCTTAAAAATTTTACCCCCTTCGGCAACCAGTCCACGCAGTCGCGCTCTGTATGTGTGTATGTGTGTGCGCGCGTGTGTGTGTTTGTGTTAATGACGCTTGGCTTGTAAACACGATAGTATGATGGATACTTTTCATAATTGGTATGTGAATATATCATGTTAAGAAAAAAAAAACCTATATAGTGTTCGGTGGTGATCAGAGGTCATGTGAGGTCACCGGAGGTCAACAACCAAAATGATGTAAACACGATATCGCAAGGTAGGAAGCATGGATAATTTTCATACTTGGCGTGTGGATGCGGTGTTATCCGAGGTTACGGAAGGTAGAGCTTCAAAAACCTTGGAAAGTGCTTGTAAGCACGATATCCAGGAATGATGGACACTTCATATTTG
>WURT03641467.1:0-19969 GCA_009936505.3 Holothuria glaberrima | reverse complement strand
CAGTTTACTACCTATTTCTCTTTCTCTCCCTTTAAATCTATACATTGCTTGAGGGAATGATTCTGAAGGTATCATAAGTCGAGCCCTAAAGTTAGGGGAGACAGCCTCTAACAAGGGGAGGGAAAGTTCTTTTTACTGAGAATTGGGAATACTTGTCTCTGTGCTTTTGATATCATACAGTTAAGGAGCAAAAGCAGATGAAGTCCATCCATTGAGTGTTGATATGAAATTTTAAACTGCTCAGCTATCCCTGCTTTCTCCACCAGGTGATATGATGACACTTCTGATGAAGATGGACACGCTTACGGAGGAGGCTACTCAGTTCTACATAGCAGAGACAGTACTGGCCATCAACTCAATTCACAAGCTTGGTTTCATCCATCGAGATATTAAACCAGATAATCTTCTCCTTGATGCAAAGGTTTGAATAAACCTTGAATCTTAATAATCCTCAACCATGCCAGAATTTAATGCAGGCATTCTTAGGAAATAAGTTTCCTTTTTACACTTAAGGAAAAGTCAAAGACTTAAAGGAAAAAAAGGGCTCAAATCAGGGAATTGTCAGGTAATTTCGTTGGTCGTAAGAAAAAACTGGTCAGCCATCTCCTATATTGTAAGATTCAAACGACCTATCCATCATATTTTTTATTTTTCAAAAATTGTACATATGGATATTTTGCAACAGCTCAATTTTAAATGATGCTTCAGACACACTATACAGTCAGTGAGGCCAACCTGCATTCATACTCCCCATCCCCAACCCAACTGGGCTTTTGCCATACTCCCCCTGGAACTTAGGGCTTTGGATTGACTAATTTTTGGAAGTTCAAAGCTTTACCAAAGATAGCATGCTTTTGCATATGACCCATGGTACATAAACAAAACTCCAAAAAGGGGAGGTGTTCCTCTCCCCTTTATGTCCTTAATGTCAGTTGACCCCCTAAAGAAGCCTCAAAAGAACCTATATAATGATATGCAGTGTCTTTGCAAAGAGCTTAATGTCAGAATGTTTGAGATCCCGTCTCATACGGTGAACTTACAAAATAGTTTAATCCACCCCATCCCACCCCCCCCACCAAAAAAAAAATGAAAAAAAAACAGAAGTGTGTGACTCTTACTAAACCTACAAAATGTTTATTTGGTTCACCACTCACAACATAGCTTATATTTGAATCCTACACTTGAACTGTGGGAATTTACTTCAGATATTAAGAAATTCCATGACAATATTTATAACAACATTTCAAAAAAAGAATACCCACATGGGACTTATTTCAGGAAGTGATTACACTAAATTAATTATGTCAGTGCAATTTCCTTCTTGTTATTAGATGATCAGGAGTATTAAAATAAACTTTCATTTAGATTGAGTACCAGGATATCTTTATTAATTTGGTAATTTGGAAATACAAATTAAGGTTTAACAAGTCGGTTCAGGATTCAGGGAAACACACGTTTGTATTTTGCTGTGTTGCGTGAAGATAGAGAGTTATATCCTGTTTGTCATCATGGCCCTGTCATTATCAGTTTATAGGAAATTGAACAGGAAGGGGAAGAGAGAAAAAGAGGAGGGGAAGAGAGAAAAGGGGAGGGGAGTGGTGAAGTAGAGGACTGGGGTGCAGGTGAGGACCCAAGGGTTGTGTGAGTAGTAAGCACAAGTCATGCCGAGATCTAAATTTCAGTTACTACCAACAAAGTAGTACCTCAATGGGCCAGGCAATCTCTCCAATTTGTTTATGAAATGTGTAGTTTATGCAAGATGTCTTCTTGTTTTACCTATGTTGTACAATGTTATTGTTGTGACTTATTGTTTAAAGTAAAACAATTTGAATATGCAACCTCCACCTGCACCCCTCTTCTTAACATATTAAACATACATCTGTTTTAAGTTTTGTCAAGAATGAGATCTCTTCATTGAACTATTTAATTAACACAAAATAATTTCTTGGTATACATCTGATGTGTGATATTTGTGTGCAAATACATCATGAAAGATGTTTGTGTGGGAGATAAGAGGGGATTTGCAAGATTTAGCTGTTCTTTGAAAATAAGGTGAGGAAATGTTGAATCCCTTAACGGTGCTTGTGACAGAAATTAGAGGATACTTAAATAATACCATTATCACAACTTTCTGTAGGTAGCTGCACAGTTATGTATGCTTCATATTCATTTCATTTCATTTATCCCAATCTCAAGAAGTACAGTATTTGTAAAAATACTTACATTATGCATTACATGAACATGTAAGTTCTTCAAGAAATTGTATGTTAGCTAGAAAGCCGACCATCCCATGAATGTAGTAATTTATGCCAAACCCACACATACGAGAAGTTTTTGTTGCATTTCAGTTTACAGTAGTATGCACATACACTCATTTATTGCCTGATCTTGCCCTCCATGATATGCAGTGTGTCACTCAATTTGACCTTTTGACCAGAGATGAAAACTCCACCCCTTCAAGTAAAAATAAGAAAAAAAACAACTTTGATGAAACTCATGTTTGAGATCCTGCAAAGGTCAATTGGCCAGTATGCTGCAATGTTTTGAATCTATGGCTTAATTAGTGTTGTTTTTTCTCTCATCAATATTACTTCCTTTATCCACAGGGTCACATCAAGCTGTCTGATTTTGGTCTATGTACTGGTCTCAAGAAGTCACATCGCACAGAATTCTACAGAGATTTGTCTAGAGCACACCCTAGTGATTTCTGTAAGTATGTATGGTACATATCTATAGCATAATCAACTCATATTCTTGCACGTTATGGATAAAATACTCAGAAGATAACAAGTAAACTGAAGGAGTCTGTCAAAGTTAAGATGATTATTTCCTGCAGAGTAAAGTCAGTGTGCTGAATTTGTTGCTATTCACAGTAAGCAAAAGTCTTGTAAGAAATGTGCCAACATATTTGTCTGCACTTCAATGAGAATCTGATCTCACAAACTACTGACTTCAGCCTTTGTAGTGCTGGCTAAGCATTGCACAGCCTGTGTTGCTATCATTTGTGTCATTTTTGCATTCCTTAAAAAAAATAAGGGAATGTTAGATTTGGTAGTGAGATATGGTATCTTGTGGACAGTGGCCACATACATATGTGCAACCAGATTGATGCAACCCAACCCCCTCCTCCCCCTCCCCCACCAATCTCTTGCTTGTTCCCAAACATAGCAAGGAGTGTATCTGCATTAATTGCTAGAGACTGTGTTGCCCCTCCCTACTTGCTATTTTTGTATTTCTGTAATTGCCAGTTAGTCATAGAAGGATTGACACTCTCTCAGGCCATTTGTCATATGGCACAAGCAACCATCCCAGGCAAGTGAGGAATTACAAGCAATTAGGGTAGGTAAGACTAGGAGCATCTAGGTTGCCATGTTGGGGCCTTTAGGCAGCATGCAGCCTGGTTGCAAAGTGCACAAAAATGTCCTGGGAATGATTCAAGGAGCCCAAAATTTTATGAAGAACAAAGCCCTAGCTCCTACAATTTAAAGCAAATGCTTAAGTAAAAGTTACCCACAGAACAAATCTCTTGGGAGCCCTTGGTCTATCCCAAACCAATTAAGTTTCAGGGAGTTTGTTATTGTGAAGTGCTTTTACATTTAGCATATTGCAAATCTGTTCCATGCTGGTAATTGAGCAAAGTTTGCTTCCAGGGGTTGATGATAACGTACTTTATAGGACGGTTTGCAGTTAATGCTGTAATGTAGTAGCTAACTCATGTAATTTTGGTTATTATCACAGCTTCAAGTAAACCAGTAGATTCTAAAAGAAGACATGAAAGTTGGAAGAGGAACAGACGGGCCCTGGTAAGTGTCAGATAGTGGGTCAGAGGTCAGAAATGACTTAGTGTGCAAAACCTACAGCCCCCTCCCCTTTCCACCTCCTATTCGCCTATGTAACCCTTAATTGCCTGCAATTAAGACCATGCAGAGTTGAAAGCAGTTGCCCTTAATGTCTGTCTGTCTGTCCGTCAGATGGAGGCAGTTTTCACCCTGGGGAAGGTTTGTTTATTTCTCATGGTTCACATTTCAGAGTTTCATGTTTCACATTCTTTTGGCAAATTTCTGTGCTAGTTTAGTGTTCTGTTGGGATTTTAGTGGATAAATGCCACAGAACTAGAAATGAGAAGATTTAGATGAACATCTTTGCGGGTAATTAAGGACATAGATGACTAGGAGGTAAGTGTTGGGGCTTGTAGACATCTAAATGAGGAAGTTTAGGGAATTTTGGTGTGGAAACTTTGTTTCTTATTTAAATCTTTATATCAAAGTTTGTTCAATTCTCAACTTCTAGGCATTGCTGTATTTGCCTAGCAACTTGAACAACTGATTACAGATTAATGCATAGATTACTCCTTTGGTGAAGGCTAAGACTGGGAATTCATGTTGCAGGTGACTACATTTCAATACTCTGTTACCGTATAGAGTTATTTCATGTGATGTCAGGCCAATCAGAGTGACTGTTATTGCCGGGCACAGAACACAGGCATCAATGGCATTTACAGTACATGTGCACGGCATTTACTATAGATACTTGTCTGACTCAATGTATGCTTGCCCTCCAAAGTGAAAGATGGGCAATCATGTGACACGGTAAAACACCCTTTTGTAGCCACACTTTCAAGAAACTTTAACAAAGGTGACTGGAAAAAAGAGCGAAAAAGTATTAGCATAAATGGTATTTCCAACTGTTTTTTTCAACCTTTTATCAAAGTTGCAGACACCCCAGTGTACAGTTCTATCATCTGTACACTTCCTCTGCCATTAGTTATTCTGGAAGAGTTTTATTCAAATATTTTAAAGTCTTTTGTCAGTGTATGTTGACTGTCATAATCAAAGTTTGGTGCTGCAGTATCATGTTGACTTTGTGTATGTGACGTAACTTCTTGTTTTCTTTAGCAGATAATTGACTTGAATAGTCTAAGCTCTTCGTTACAATTTGTTGAATTGTGTAACCCAAGTTTACCACATTTTGCCATTTCTAGGCTTATTCAACTGTTGGTACTCCCGATTACATCGCTCCAGAAGTTTTTCTTCAAACTGGTTACCGGAACAATTGTGATTGGTGGTCATTAGGGGTTATTTTTTACGAAATGCTCATAGGATATCCTCCGTTTTGTTCAGAAACACCTCAGGAAACATATAGAAAAGTGATTCATTGGAAGAAAACATTGCAATTTCCGTCAGAGGTGCCAATATCCAGAGCGGCTGAGGACTTGATTAGAAGGTAAGTTCGATGTTAAGATGGAGATGCTACACTAGTTGATTTCACTGAGTAGTAACCATTCATTATCTGTTGAAATGTCCACTTTAGTTCCTTCCTTGCCAAATTACACAATATGATGATAGAGGCGGAAAATAATACCTGTGCATCAACATTAAATCCAGCTCCAGGAAACCCAAGCCACAGCATGCACAGCATACAGAAGGAGGTTTGCTTACAATCCTGCCCAATCCACTGTGTAATTGTTTGCAACCTAAGTGTAATAGAACCTAGGTGTGGTGATAATAATTGACCTCTTGCAATTGGTGATGTGGTTGGAAATTTGATAAACCTCACTTATACAATAGAAAAGTGAAGTTTGGAAATCAAGATTTTAAGCATCCTTGATTCAGTATGTTCATATGAGGGCAAGGAGGCGATAGTGAATTTGTAATCAGTTACAATGTGGCTGGAAAGTCACAAGTACTGCAATTAATCCTGGTTTTTCATTATGATTTTACAATATGCAATTTGCATCATATCAAGGATCATCCATGTTTATCATTATTTTTAGAAGAGGAGTGAACAGTTGTTTGACTGAAGGGTCAACAATCCGTGGGCGTATCAAAGTGTGATTAATATTGATGATTTTTTGTGAAAAATCATCTCTCACATTTGCAATAGCTTATTTGTAGATGGATAGGCAGGGGCCAGAAAAATTGTATCTTATCTCTTGCAAAATGATTAAGTGAATGACCTCTAAGTAGTATACTTGACCCTAGAATGATGTTATGGTGCAGTTTGTGTTGTCTGTGATGAAATATGTTGGTGTAATCAGTTGAATTCTTTGTCCTAAATGATGATCCTGCAACTATTTGTAATGAAGCACCATTAAAAGACATGTACAAGCTTTGTAATTTCATTTTGTGTGCTAGAACATTTTTGAACTTAAATCCAATTTCCCTGCAGTCAAGAAAAACTATGGAGAAAGGCATAACAAATGAAAAACAAACCTGGAAAAGTCATTAAACATTCCAAGAAATCATGAGGTCATGGAAATAACATTAAGTTCACTGACAAGGAAGCAGAGTTTCTACTCTTAAACAGGAAATGCTCCCAACTGTAGCATGGTTTGTTAACAGTCCAAATCACATTGATACATAGCCCTTACAAAAATAATCTGTAACAACCCGTGCCTGTTACTGTCTGTGCTGCACTAGGCATGAAAATTACAAGGAATCCCAGGTCTTCATGGGTGGAAATGTGCAGTAAGCCTGCATATTTCAAACACCATGGACAGTTGTTTGACACAGGGTAACACACAGTTTCTTGCTGTCGATGTCATGCTACAGGAGTTGTCTCATTGTCCTTGTTAGCTCTGGTTTTAATTGCCACACTTACTGTTTTGCAAGCAAGGCTAGCTTTAATGCTTACCCACTTACTGGCAGTGGGTGAATTTTTCTTGTGGTAAGTGACTGTTTCAATGTGGTTATGTCCTTTGGTAACTGGGAAAAAATCGTGTAACACGTACTTGTGATCTTAAACTTCTGTCCAAGTAATTTGTTTACTGATCAAAAAGTAATAAAATGGAAAAATGAGAAGATTGTATCATATTTAGTTTGTCGCAATGGCCTTTTTTCAGTGTGGGTCATGGAAACCAATGTTGTTACATATGTGACAGACTGTGGGTATTAAGTGACTTTAACAGTGTGTAAGCAAAGAAGGAGTAATGGGAGAAGGCTTAGTGGGTAAGTAACAGAAGAAGATAAATGCAAGGCTTGACTGCAAGTTATACCGCTGTTACTTCTGTGGCAAAACTTTTTACCAAGTGTGGTAACTACCCAACTTGTGTCATCAAGCGAAAGTGTAAGTTTTCACACAAAATACCTGCGAGTACCTGTGCCAGACGCATGTGATAACCTGCAGAATTGGAAGAGTAGCAAAGACTTTTCTGTAAGAGAGTCTGGAAGGCAAAATTTGATTATTGAAGGAGTCGTTTTTTATCATAGTTTTTGATACATAATTTAGGGTTCTATCAACTATGAAAAGGATTTTTACTTTACAAACCTGGGAACAAAATTGAGAACTTTTAAGTATGACATGAGTTGTAGAAAAGTTGTTGCCTTTCATAAAGAATGCCTCATTACTTTGAAATGTCTCTATAAATGTAAATTTTTATACCAAAGAAAAAACATGCAATCAATGAGGTTTTATCAACTGAAAGTCATTTAATAGTAATTTCCTAAAGGTACAGGAACCCTAGTAAGTTTAATTTTTTGAAAGAAGTGCACAACAGAGATGGTGAAATCTTTCTTTGATAATCTAGGTAAATGCAGTAAAATATATCTAGACAGTAGTAAAATGCTGGAAAAAGGGAGAAATATTTAGAAGGTACACTTAAGCATTCATTTATCTTCTGTATACCACTTTGGTACCTCCTATTTACATGTGTAATCCATACTTACTTGCATTTAAATCCCTGTACACCAATGGCATTATGGAAGGGAGCCCTCTGTGGGGTCTCCTCTTAGGTCCCTGTTACCATTCCAACAGAAACATGCATAGGAGATTTTTTACCACATTGTTTTGAAATTTGATACAGAAAACCAAAATTTTACAGCAAGGATGTTGAAGAATGAATTTTGTTTTCTGCTTCTACAGATTTTGTTGTGAACCGGAGAAGAGGATTGGTCATAACGGAGTTGAAGAAATAAAAAAGCATCCATTTTTCGATGGTTGTGACTGGGATCACATCAGAGAACGCCCAGCTGCAATTGAAATTGACATCAAGAGCTTTGATGATACTGCTAACTTTGATGAGTTCCCTGAAATAGAAGTGAAGCCAAGTAAGTATCATGGTTTGGAGTGATTCATAATTTGGTGGGTGACAATGGGGGATTGTCTGCTTTTGATCCCTTCCCAAACGTCCCGGAAATCATTGCAAAATTGAATAGTTCAGTGTGATGTCATCCTTGGACATAAGAACTTTTGTCATCATACATAACAAGCATAATGTGTAATGTATGCTCCAAGCTATCAGTGCTCCTTAATTTCCATTACTAATGTTTCCCTGATTTTATTTGGTTTACCGAAAAGCAAGGTGAACATAATCGAGTTTCCAACCCTGACCCATTTTGAATGTATTGTTTTCCTACTACAGTTGCTCCCCCACCCACAGAAGGAGAAGAAGGCTATAAAGACTGGGTATTCATCAATTACACTTTCAAAAGATTCGAGGGACTGACTCAAAGAGGAGGATGTACAAGCCAAGGTCCAAGGTCTGACACAACCAGGTAAAAGCGGAAGAAAGTGCACCACAATTCTGTTTACTGCAACCTCATGGACAGCTTGTTTGTTCCTCGTTTTGTTCTCTCTATGATTTCATTTGAAGGTATAACATCAACAAAGAAAAGAGATTGTCTCTGTCAGAAAAGAGCAACTATGTCTTCTTAAATAGTGTTACATTTATTCAAAGATTATATTAGTTTGTAAACAAAAGGCTGTATTGTGGTAGAAGTATGTCGCTAAAAAGTAATGCCAAATTTCAATACATAGTGAGACATAAGATTTGTACGTTAATCCAAATCGATTGAGGAGATTGTGATTGTTGTATATGCTAAAGAAATTATAATACGACAGATATGTGTGGCAGGAATTTGTATTAAATGTTTTCTGGTAGTTTCTTTATTTGGGATTTGCATGACTACGTAAGAAATAATAAAACGATCAAGTACTCACCTATGAACGCTTAGATTGAGTACTCAGTGTTTGAGCTTTCCGTACTAAGCTGACAAAATAATATTTTGATGTAGAGTGCCTGAGAATCTTTAGGCTAGTCACACTTCCTTAGAAGGCTAGTGTTTTTTTTTGCTAAATTATCTTCCCATTGTTTTCCTTTGTGATCATTGCTGTCTCCAGTTATCCTGTAATATAGAATAAAGAAAGATTCTAGCTAGTCATTTCTCTTAGTTTTCTTCTTTCCTTTTTGGTGCTAAGATATGTTTCTAAGATTACCTTTTGTCTTTTTGCCCTTTGTTCTGATTATTGGGGTTAGTACCTCATCCCCCCTCAAAGGGTAGGGGTCACGTGAAATCTTAAACTTGCCTTTTTAAGATGGAGAAACCTTTTCATAGTATCTTCCTGTAGTACTTATTGTTCTATTCTTATATCTGATATTGACCATTGTTGATTCATAGCAATAATTGTGCCTTCTTTTTATGCAAAAGAAGGCCAAAGAATCAGCCAATCAATAAAATGAATAACTTAACTCTTTGTTTGGTCCTCACCAAGGCGTTTTATGGTCTGTAGATGTGGTAGTTACCCTTCTAGATATATGGTGATAACATCCATTCAACAAGGGGTGTGAGGTGTTTTCAGGGAGAGGAAGTTGGTCTTTCTTGAATTTGCCCAGCTGTTTATCAATTGTACCTTGAGGGACTGAACTTCTAGGACAATTTATAGATACATTGTATCTAGTTACAAGTGATTAGTACCGTGTCCAACTCTCATTTTTTACAATTTCTTTTCTCCATAACACTTACAAAAAGTGTGAAGTGTTAACTTTTTACATCTTGTTTTCAGAGAAGTTGATAAGATAAAGGCTGCTTGTTGTTTATTTTTCATTTGCCAAACTCTATCATACAAGTTATCTCAAATGGGTAGTATTTGTAGACAGCAAAGTTTTATTACAATATGACAAGAAATTTTATAATACTCATGTAACCATTTACTGGTAAGTTCATACCACTAGCATTAAGGTATAATTTCACATAAATGGAAAAACCAAGAGTAATGTGTATATTTGGCTACCTGTGATAGCAGGTATTAGGAAGAATGTATGGTTTACAGGTGAATATATGGTCATATTTGTGTAAGACTGAAAATAGTACAATGTCATGACTACAGAAACAAAATATTAAATGTAATTTCTCTCGTTATGAAAACATGTGGTAACTTCATTGTTCATGTGTTAAAAATTTTGCATTACCAGCAATACTCATATTTTAAAAACTGCTGTGTACAAGTACAAATCCCACTTGATAAGTAGAGCAGATAGCTTTTTTATTATTATTTTCTCTATTTTTGCCAAACAGATGAACTAAAATGCTTCTCCTAGAATTTGAAATTGTGTTGCAAAATTAGGGGTAGGCTTGAAGAAGTAGTGTATGAGTATTTAGGATGGTTTGTCAAAGTGACAGGTCAGGGCAAGGAAAAATGAATGTGTCACATGATTAGTACACAAGAATCTGATTGGTCAAAATTGACTTGATTTCACTCATCTATGTGCCAAAAAAAAGAAATGCATGAAGGCACATGTCATGGTATTTGTGCAAGTACTGTACATACTGAGATTGTGTATTTTGAAGTATCTGTTGTGGGGCATCTTATAAAGGGTGACCCAAAAAACAGTTTCCTGTCTAAAGCAGTTGTAAAAATCCGTTTTTACATGATTGCCTGTGCTTTGTAAGGTCTTTTTATAGTAGAATTGTTTCAAAGTCACTCCTCTCTTTTATCAACTCAAATACAGTTGTTTGAATGTCTTGGCTTTGGTCATTGAAGCAAGTTACTGCATCATTGCAACAGCAAAAATCCTCTGTAATCACTCCATTTGGGTAGTTTTTGTTTTAGGAAGTTTCTCAAGTTACAACTTCTTACAATGTCACAGGTTAATAACATTACCAATTTTGGCACAAAATCACTGTGTACTGTTTACATATGTTGTGGCGGAATACAGAAAAGAAATTGAAAACAGATTATGTTTGGCATTTTGTTCCTTGTGAATATTCATGTTTAGCAGTGAAATGCATGAATAATCTCTGTTAATATTTTTCCAGGTCTTTTTCAAGGTTATGAGTGGTATTAGCTTCATCATAAGAGTGATGTAGATTCATTTTGAAATGTACTGCATGTTTTATTTGTTTTTATACCAGTTTCTGTGGGAAAAGAGGTGGAACAGTATGAATGGTTACACTAGTTGGTATGTGATACCATGCAGTGAGCAGAGACTCTGAATCCATCATGCCAAATTATTCCTCACCACCACTACCTCTAACCTCTTCTGTGATACCAACCCATCTCCCTTTCTCTCTTAAGGTGGTGTTTCAGTATCATTGTTTTTTTACAGGGTAGCCTTGTTGGGCTCCTGTCATGATACATTGTCACAAATTTTTGCATGGACCCTATGTGGACTTGATGTTGAGAGAAGGAAGGGGGTGGGGGTGGATATGAGGAATATGGCATAAGAAGAAATCAATGGAAGGGAATGATTAGCTTTATAAGGGAAGGGAACCCCTCACCTTACACAGAAGAGACCCTCTGCTATGACCTGTATGTAAATGTTTTACATACAACCAGCTTGCAAATGATAACTGGTTTTAAGCAATTTTTTACATTTATCCCATGACTGTCATAATGCCTGTGTTCCTTTAATAATGTTTTGATAGTTTACGTAGTTGTGGGACTAGATCTATTGAGAAATCCCCCCTCCTTCCCCCACATTTCATCTCCCAAAATTTTGGCTGGAATTGCATGGATGTTTCAAGATTTAGCCTATATTTAGCAGTACTTGTAGAGATATATGAAACTTTTGTAAGCCACAGTGGTTAAAGAGTTAAAGTTTTAAATGTGTACAGTTCTCAAATGGCAATCAATAACCACAAATAGTAAGATTTTTCCCCCTTCAAGTTAAGTCATCATAGCTACTATTAATTGTCTTCCTTGCTCGAATCATAGAAGTGGCTGATGTTTTCTTTGTAATGCTTGAGAAATATTAACAGTGTACACCTGCACTTAGTAGCCTTGTACAGTATGTAGACCTATAGTCCACAGCTCAAGCAGGCTTAAGGAAGGATTTAAGCAAGATTTTCAGTCAATTCCTAGGTGTAATTCTCAAGACACCAGTAGATGAAGTTACCTTATTTTAACCCAAAGTGAACTAGAAGCATAATGGAGTGATGTCATATCCTCACATTGTTGAGCAAGTTAGTTTATATGTCAGTCTTTTGTTTTCAGTGGCAGATCCAGGGGGTGCAACAGGCCCCCCCCCCTCGTTGGCTGTCTTGTGTGAAAAACAGTTGAGGCAAAAAAAGAAAATGCTTCAAAATGTGTCAATATAGCACCATTTTGCATCTCAGCCCTCTTCCAAAAGTACAAATTTTCCAAAGCAAACAGTGATATTGTGTAGGAGAAAACTGATAGAAAAGTTTAAAAGAAACAGAGCAGTGATGATAAATGTTGGTTGGTTTCATGTTGACTGGTCGAGTCAACTAAACTCCTCAGTCCAGCCAGTGTTTTTTCCTGATAACTTAAAAAGGTTCATTATGGTGAAGTGAGATATCATGCCATTTCTATATGCTTGATTGAATCATTCAATAAACGTTTGTACTTCATGAGCATTTACCCAGAGTTACTTTGAAATAAGGTTATTCTTCCAAAGTTCCTCTAATGCCCCTTGTTAATACTATTCATGATGTGTCAATTGTTATGTAAATATTGCATATTCATGGTAGAAGACTGTAGGTAATTTTGAATAAATCTAATAATATGTTGCAAAAACATTGTCACATGACTGAAAGGAACCATAATAATAGTTCCCCAATTCAAATTGGGATGACTACATTTTTACCTGAGCATAGGGTGAAGAAGAAATCTTGTACAAATGTGAGTTACTGCTTTTGAAATTTGTTTTGCTTCAGACAAGCATTTTGTGAGAGTCTGTGGACCTCCTGGTAATAGAAGTTTTACTGTATTATATTTGACATGCATATGCTGAACGTTTAAAATGGGTGACAATATCATTTATGGAAGAGGAACAGTTTTGTGTTAGACATTGAAATAGTTCCACCAACAACTGAAAAAGTTTGCATGATAATCAATATTGTCTTTAGTTCATGAACTTTTGAAAGATTTCCAAAAAATTGGGAATATTTTGCCTTATCATAGAGGAACAGAATGAACATACTGTATAAAATGGCTTCTTGAGGAACAAGAATAGAAAAATGAGTACAATCGAACAAAATGTGAAGTTTGTAAGTTTTTGAGGAAGGAGGAAAGTTTTATTAAGCATGAATCAGGGGGTCAGGGTGAAGAGAGGTGAGTTGGGGGAGGGTGGGGCTTTATGAGAAAGGCTGGGGTAAGGTAAGGATGTTTTACTGTCTTGAGGGTCTCTTTTAGCTTAAATATGAAGGTTGGCAGTAGATAGGTGACTGTGTAAAATAGGATTTGTCTACATTAAACAGCCAGAATTTTATCTTTTCATCAAGGATAACAGACTGAATTACAAGGAAAATCATAGTCCGCTTTGTAGATAGCAGAGTAATATGTGCAATATATTCCTGCTGGATTGAGTGAAATAAATTTAGGTGAAAACGTGAAATCACTTTTAAATTTTCCTTTCTTCATTTTGTAGTGGAGACACTGCCCAATGTGTTTCATGTCATACAAATATTTGGAATTGTAAGTTCTTTATCTTCTTACAAACATCATTGCTACTGTATTGAAGTGGGAAAAGGTGGATGTATTTCAAATAATGATCTTATAAAACTGGGCACCTCATGGTTTGATATCTTCCCTGGACGAGGTAAGGAAGGTTTTTCCATCCAAAAGAGCGTTCTGCATGTGGTTTCCCATCTCAGTAAACTGAGAAGTAAAGGAAATTCTAAAATAAATATCAAATTGTGTGGCCAATTATTTAAAATACTTATTCTTTGTGGAATTAACCATTTGAGAGTAACAGTGAAGACACTGACATTTGCTGCGTTCATAAACCGTATAGGGAGCTTACACGCGTGCAAAAGTGAATTAACACAATCACCTTCTGGAGGACAAACAACACACGCAGATGCTAGGTCATGTACTAAAGCAATGTGTTGCGTGGTACGGTTACACCGCTCTGTTCCGACGTCTCTATGTTCCGATGCGTGAAGGACACTGTTAGGATGAGGGCTTGTTCTGACCTAACCTTTTCTCCAACACTAACCTCAATACGGACTTTTCGGAACATGGAGACGTCGGAACAACGAGGCATCGGAATAGAGAGCTGTCCCCGCGTGGTACGCTCACGTCCTGAACAACTCGCGTGTTCGTTTAAATTTGACCTTTCGTGGAAGCTCCCTATACAGCAGCCTAGGGTGCTTGTTGAGCTTGCTTTTGCCCTGAGAATTCCTACAAGTAGCGCACCTCTGATTATTTCTCCGTTGACCTAGACAGTAAATTTGGTCTGTCCCACGACCCCTGGACCACTCATTTCAGATTTGTGTACCATATCCATTGAGATTTTGAGAGCTGTATATCAGGATGGTGGGTCCAGCTTTTTCACTTCATTGAAGTACACTTTGCACCGCGGAAGTATATAATAAAAAAACACCTAAAATGCCTCCAATTTTCTTTAGTTTTGCACAATGAGTAGCCTACTTCAATTCCTCCCCTACCACATCAACTTCACTTCACACCCTTACTCAAAAAAAAAAGAAAAAAAAATTGTGGTAAAATTTCCAATACCACACGTGAGATAATGTGTCAAACTGTGGAAAACTATGTTGGGTGTGAAGAGTCGTGAACTTTCTGTGGATTTTTGCATCACAATGTGTGCCATTAATAATACTAAATGTTTATTATAAGAAATTTCCTTCCATTTAAGTAGTTTAGAAAGCCGAAGTTTCTGATCATGGTTGGGTCTGAGGTCCGGTTGGTCCTGTAAGAAGCTAAGGATTGCTTTCTTTACGAACAGCTCCCAAGACAAATTCGTACCTCTGCTACTCTTTGCCCTAGATACAGCTTCGGAACCTCATAAACAGTCCGGTAGAAACCCTTCTTCGACAGTTCGAGGGTTTCTCCCGGACTGATAAGTATGCATTTACCCCCGTCGTGGGAATGAGTGTACTCTGCCTAGACCTGAGATTCCCCTTGCGGCCCTCGAGGCTCGACCTCATGCCAGTCTATGCATTTGGCCCTCACCCTCAAAAAGGTTCAGAATCACTGACCTTAACTGTGCCCCCTCTCCAACACCTAGCAGGGTGTTAAATTCATAAGGTAACACCTGCGAGGAATTCCGTTGAATTAGTGGGATGCTACCTACAGAATGACTACTCATTTAACACACGTCAAGGTTTGGTCCCATCGGTGTTCTTACACCAGCCAGTTGCTATCTGGATGGGGCTTCAGTCGAAATAGCAACTCCGACAGTAGGCGCGTAGCTCCGGGGGGGGGGGGGTTGGGGCGTTCCCCCCATGAAAGCCTCTACCCCCCCCCCCCACTGGAATTCAGGCTTTTGAAAAAAGTCGGCTACACCTTTTCACCTCTTACCTCACTCAAATTGTTATCTTTGGTGCAGCTAATTCGAACTAATCCATCTCATTTTCGGGAAGAAAACGGAACCCGACTGATTTTTAATGCAAAATTTCGGCGCGCCTCGCGCGCATTTGTCACCTTACACACTCCATATCTTATAACCATTATTTGGGCAATAATACATTTATCACGACCAAATCCCTTTACGACAAAAGTACATCTTCGACCTCTGCAGAGACCTAGCATCAGTAGGGAATCTTAGAACAATATAATATTACAAGTAGCGTACACGGTAGCATTCGTAGCATGCACGATTTGTCGTTACACAATTTTTACGAGTACCATGCTTCAGCCAAAATATCACAAAATAATGATAATTTCTAAGCATGGACCAATTAATTGAAGGATTGGACATTTTGCATCTAAGTTACCTTACCTTAACAGTTTTTTTTTTCAGGGGGGAGGAGTTAGCCCTCCACTTAGACAACACACCATTCCTTAACAGTCAATTAAAAGAAAAAAATTCAAGTAATTACAAGTTTTCCAATATATGATCGGTTCGAAGATTTATTAAAGATAGCACCATTTTGCGTCTAAGCCATCTTAAATGGATAAAAATTTCTCACAGGGGAGGGGGACACCCCATCCCCAGGGACATCACCTGTTCAAAGTGACAAAGCAAGGATTAGCTCCCGGTTCAAATTACTTCCGATGCGAATATAAACATTTATGCACATTTTACACCGGCTTTCTAGGTGTATCGGGGGAGGACTTACAGCATCATCTTCTATAGTGACCCCATCACCAACCTCTGCGCGGCGTCACTGTGCAGATTTGAGGAAAAGTGTCAATGCCGGCGTCAAACTCACAAAAGAGTTATAATTTTTCAAAGTAACTTACCAGACTTTTTTTTTTATTTCAATAAACTATTTCATGACCAAATCAAGAGATGAGTTCTCACAATAAAGGATGTTTACAAAACTTTAGAGCAGCTTGCAAGGCATGGGAAGTGTCATTTCCGGCGATGTAGGAGCCTTTTCAGCTAAAATTTTCTGGTACGCTGCGCGCCAACCGATGATGCCGCTCCGCTTAGATAGTAACAAGGCGCCCTCCCATGAAATGGTCAAGCCACCGCCTCCAGCGCCCCCTACTGTCCGACAGGGAGACCATGAGAGCTATTAAACTGTTAAATAAATGTTCATCGAGCAGTCGAGACGAGAACCGAACACTTTTCCTTTTCGAGAAATTCAGGGGTGCAGCTCTAGATATTGTTGGGGTTAGGGGAAAGATTTAATATTCCGATAGAGTATACTGTCTTTACATAACAGTTTTATCGTCAACACCGTTGTAACAGGGGCATCAATTTGTTTGGAAGTCTGGAAGTGTGACATCTGGTTTTAAAGTTCAATGTCTCGTACTGGGGAGGGATCTAAGGGGAGGGGGGAACGTCATGTCGGAAAACTTTACAAAACAAACTATGCCCAGATGCACCATGGTTCCATATATTTCAAGATTTTATAGGGTGCAGTAACTTTACAAGAATACTTTACTACTATTAAAATAATCTAGCTTTGGAAATACAGGTTTCTGTCAATATCTTAAGAACGATCAAGGTTTCAGGGTGTACACTTCAACATCAATTAAATACGCTATCACGGATAGTCCCTCGTAGTATTGGCTAACTTAAGGCTATTTCAGATTTAGATCTGCCCAGAATTGTTCAGCTAATTAAACCATCTGACACTTATTACCACACCTATAAAGTTTATATTAGATAGTCATTCGCAAAAGAGCAAATATGCATGCAAGTTGCATCAATTTTTCTTTCAGTTAATCCGAAATCAGTAAAACTGTCACCTTAATCCATGAGACCTCATGCAGGGTAAGTGCGTAGCCAGGAGGACGGAAGACATTGGTGGCTCCCCCATGAAAAATTTTCTCCCCCCCCCCCGAATAATCAATGCTTACCATGGTATGAATACATTTAAGGATGATCTCGCTCTCAGTGGAAGATATCTGGCCCTCCCCTTCAATACCTCGTCTGCCTACGGGCCTGCCACAGGGTCCCGATATGGATTGATTGTTTTCGACTTGGACGTAATATGTATTTTAAACCCAGTTCTTTAAATTGATACCAAATATATATATATATATATATATATATATAAACCCTTTGAAGGATTTTAAAGCATGAAAAATGAAAAAGTTTTTTTTTTCAAGTTTTGAGTCCCACTATTTCAAGGTGAGGGGAGGGAGAATGGATAAAATTGTGGTGACACCTTCTTGTATCCAAAACCACCACCCCACCCCACTAAAAAACTGTGTCTTCGAAAGGGGTAGAAAGATACAGTATGACGCTACCATTGTTATATTTTAAAGTGCAATTTTAGGAGCGACATTTGTGGAATTTGAAAGAAAACAAACATCAGGAAACTCTAAATGTTTATGACGTTTTGCAAATAAAAGATTACTATAAATCGAACACTTTTTTTGAAGAGGCAGAACGGTACTTTATCTCATTGGCTGTCTCATTTTGCCTGAAGGGAAATCATTTTTTTGAAGGGTGGAATTTGTAAGCTTTCTTCACCAAGTGACACAATTCAGGCCAGTTCCAAAACTGCCACCCGGCTTAAACTTATCATCCATGGTGCGGCTGGTAACCACGAAATAAGCATCTATAAGACTTGTTTCGCGTTCCATATACTTTGTGCTGAGCATCTCAACAACAAAAGATTGATACTGAAGTATTTATGTTTGTATGTTACCTTTGAAGTGGCCTGCAGTCCAAAATTTTTTCCCACTTCGATGTGTCCATTTCGAATTTTCAGGAATTTTGAAAATTGATTCAAAATAATGGTTAGGGGTAAAATATAGGTTAGGATTATGTGACTAAGAGGTATTAAGCATGTTGTTTCATAATCCGACGTCAGAATTACCAAAAGAGTAGAGAAACTGGCATTTCTGGAGTAAGGGGCGTGGCTGGCCAATTTCCAAGAAGTTGATTGGTCCATTGCCGTGATTTGTCCATATCGAAGTGGGAAAAAAATTTCGCTGCCTACAGGGGATAATTATTTTGCTGCAATATATATGATGCCTTTAAGGAGAGCGGGAAGTGACATAGGCCTATGAGAAAAAAATTTAGAATGATTATATATATTTTTACTAAGAATATAATCATCTCGAGATAGTCGGAAGATCTCGGGATGCTTATCTCGATATAATCGTCCTAAAATATTTCGATTAATTCGAAATCATTCTGATATGGCCTACATTATTTTACGTGTCACGCTCGCGGACTTCGTAGCCTACATGAGTCTACAAGTTTCGAAAGGTGCCTTTCAGTACCATAATACACAGATGACGGTTTACAGCGGCTGTATAGGCAACTATACCCCAACTTATCCTTAACCTATCAACTCAACCATTCGTTTACCATAGCGTAAACCTATAAAACTTACTATAGGCCAAGCTGTATGGTATACCAGGCATGATCGTCATATGCTGCCATGTATTTGTGATGTAATTCAAGTTGAACGTAAGCTCAAAGTTCGTGATAACGGTTTGTGTACTGTGTGCTGCTAGTACACGGTCTGTAGTATGATCGAGAGTAATTCCTCATCAAATGTCGGCCTGCAATCTTCGTTCCAAGACCCAAACTAAAAGCAACAAAACACGGTAGGTGTCATGAAGTTTTCTTCACATGTACTAGTCAGTCAATGGTTCATGGTTCAACGCCATTTGTATATTTTGAGAAAAGTTCTGTGTAACGAATGTAAGCGTAAGTACGTACAAAAGGGTAAGAAGGGGATCCTAGACGTGAGGACTTTTTAAAGGATCATTTTTATCACCTTCAGATCTACCTAATGTGTTTATCATGCCCGAATAGCTTTCTTTGTCAGCAAATTTGGTTGTCACACTCACCATCCTAAGGCACTTGACAAGAGCATGTTCGTTCCCTTTTCAGCCCGTACAGGGAACCGTTCTAGTTAAGGAGGCTTGTTGATCTGTGGGATATTTTGTTCACCTAAGAAGCTTATAGATACCGCAAAACGGGTGCTCTGGCAAAACTTTATACAGCCCATACTTTGAGAAATTGTCAATTTATTTAATGAATGTTGTTTTGTCTTAGGGCTGAGTGTGTATAGAGGAAGTGTCATGCTAGCAGGCCATGCCCCCACCCCCATTGAAAAATGAGGAAAAATGAAAAGAACGAAAAAGGGGAAGAAAAATGAAGAAAGAAAAGAAAAAGAGAGGCGAGAAAAGGGGAGAGAGGGGGTAGGGTGAGGTGTGATTTCGACCGAGTGATGGATCTATTGTAATCATTTTCTATCACAAATGTTTCTCAAAATATCAGAATTTTCGCAAACACATCCTTCGTAAACTATCAAAACTTTCGCGCGCTCTGTGCGCTTCAAACCTTACCACAATGTTGTTCTTATTATCAGTATCTTTCGATAGCAACTCCCAGAGAAGCACAGCAGCA
>WURT03641466.1:0-39878 GCA_009936505.3 Holothuria glaberrima | reverse complement strand
AGTGGTTCCACCGGGATTTGATCCGGGGACCTCTAGTGTGCAAGGCAGTACACTCAACCACCAAGCCAACTCCACCCACAGAACATTGACTTTAAATGGTAATGTGTGTCAAATTGGCAAAATTTGAAATGAAATATTAATTACTGTTTAGAACAGTTTTCTCATCTTCACGGGATGCAGCACAGACATGACAGACTGATGTCTTCAGCCAATATCTTTAAAATACTTACTTTTTAAAAACATTAAGGAAGAGGCTCTTACCAAGGTATATTAATACTGAGAGAGACCAGCAAAGGTGTAAGTGCTTTCTCTAATTAGTAGAAAAATACCTTATGTGTGAAATTAGCAATCATTTATTGGAATAAACTGAAGCAGCAATCTCTTATCCTTATGTTTTCATATTCATCAACTCAATTATGAGAATCTTTTAGAAGACACTGATCTATCATATCATGAAGTATTTCTTCTTCAATTCAATTTCAAGCTCTTCAACATTTAGTGGAGACCCTTTTTGGGGCTTTTCTATACCGAAAAATACACAGAAATAAAAAAATAGATAAAAGTGAGTCAGGAGGAACTCAGAGAAGTCTCCATGGAGCTTGTGGTATGAGCCTTCCTTGAAGAGAGACATATAGTAACAATGTTAACAAAAGAAGGCAAATTAATATACAAAGCAATATATAATCGTAAATAGAAAAAGTCAACTATGTTTATTCATTAAGTAAAGTTTCAGATATTTCTTTAGTAAGCAAGAAGAGAGACAGTCCTGAGTTTTAGGGATAGGGGAATCCTGAGATGGGACTTGTAAATCATGAGATAGGATGGGTGCGGCGAAATGTTTGTTGGGAAAAGGTGAGCCGAAATGAATCAGAAGAGTGATGGTTCTGGAACAAGTAAGGTTTAGGAATTAAAAAAAAGGATCTAAAGGTAATGGTAAGGTTATTCCTCATCCAAGAGAACATAAACATACAAACTTAAATATCGATAAGTATCGAGCAAAGGGAGAAAGTTGAGCCCAAGAAAGATTCAAGAAAGGAATGGAAAGGTCAATAATTAGGTATTAATTTAAAAGTGTGGTATGTAGCTCATCAATGCATCGCAACATCCAAGTATGAACCACGAAATTCTATACATACAGACAGCTAATAACGTGACCAAAGTTGTCGCCACTGTTTTCGAAAACTAGGGTTACTGAAATTGCCTCCAGGTAACTGTATGTTGCAAAGTTGCAATTGTTTTTCTACGCTAAGTATAAAGGAAGAAGCTTGGGGTGATAACGTGGTAACCGACATTCTTTTCAAGAATAATAGTTGGAAACATCTTTACATTCAAATTTATATACTGTATATGGTAAGAATCATGACTTTAAAGACTGGATGAATTTGAAAGTTTAAAGCATAATTATGCCAAGGCACAGCACCACGTGACCGGTACTGTGGCCAAGTAGTGGTGGTAGTTAAAGAGGTTAAGCTAAGGCTCCAGAATTTTAGGGTTTTGGTCTCCCTGAGACGGATTAAAATCAGGTGGGTTTATCATCCAAGAGCAAACTCTGGTTTTTTTTTTCATCAAAATAAACCAACTTTGATCTTATTTGTTGAGCTGGTAATCCCCTTGACGTGAAGTTGTAATTCATGAGCCATACGCTTCTCCCACATTCGTAGTTGCTTAACGTCGTAATATAACTGCCCTTGAATGGTTGAAATATCATAATTCCTTTGAGAACTATATGACATGGTAGAAAATCGTAGAAGTAGTTTTTGTTTGCCTACTTTTATCTTTAATCACAGACATGAAACATTTTTTTGCATCCTTATTACCCCAAAACGAAACGTACAGCGTCTGATAACACACCAGCACTAAAGAGCTATTACGAATTTTGATCAGGGGAGGAACAGGGGGTCAGGGGGTTCGGGCGAATCCATCCCTAGCGAAACCTTCATTTGGCTTGAGCAACCCTCTTACGTAAGACCCGGTACATGTGTTAGAAATGAACTCTGTATTCGTAAGGATGTGTTTAGGTTTAATCATCTACAAGGGAAATAGGCTGATGAATTCGGGGAGAGAAAAATTGAGGTAAACAACTTGTATAATAGACCTATCTGCGCAAGCATGGGCAATGAACTGTACCACAAAGCAAAACAAACACAATTAGCGAAAGGGGCCTATTCCGACTGATGGCATGGTTTTTAAATCATTTTCAAGACAGAACTCCATTCCCTTTCCAGTCTTTAAAATGAAGCGTGATTTGAAGGTGGATCAGGAAATGGAAGTATTGCTGAAATAGCGACTTGTGTCGCAGGACAGTCAATGATCTCTTCAAATGCAGACTACCGCTTGAGAGCCGGGTGATCTCTCTGCAACTGCGTGCCTGTAAATAAGGAAAAATAATACGAAAATGGAACTTGATCGTTGTAAATTTCAGTTACGTGCGATAAGATGCTGAAGTGCCTAAAGACCAACTGACAGAAGTCATCTCATAAGCATATGTCGGTAGAAGGATTTCTCGAAGAAATGTGGACCCCTTCACTTCTTCTTAATAGGTTTCAACAGATAGATAAATGTTTCATGTAACGTGTCTTCTTCGTACAAACCAGGAAAATAAAAAAGAATATCGCACGCGAAGCGCGGTAAAACTTTTATTTCCCTATGTAACTTGAAATAAATGGTGGTGACTGCAATGTTACAATGTGACTACAGTGAAAGACATTATGTTATCGGGTTACAGACACCACGAGTTACTGAAAGAAAACAACGTGACGATGCTTAGGCGAAAATGGGTCTCCTCCTACGCACTCCCACGTTTGGGAGGCTGTTGTCCCCGCTGCCCCCTTGAGTATCTACTCCAAAGTATAATAAAGCCCAAATTAAATTATTGTTGCAGAATCTCACCGACCCCATATTGTCATCCAGTCCTCCAAACTATACACTGATGTATGCATCTGGACGTTTCTTTCTAACATTTTTGAACGCATAAAATACTGGAACTGTTATCAGTCATAATGTGTAGAAAAATGTTCATCAATAACTTAGAGCGTCTTCATGTAAGTCAAAGGAAAGGAAAGGAAATAACAAAGGAGAGTGAGATCAGAATCTTTCATCGTTCCCATTGACGCGGAATACCTTTAACGTTTGATACGGCGGGTTTAATGACTCCCTCTGTCCACTAAACTCAAAACAGAACGTTGGCATATTTGCATGATCAATAAAACTAATTTTGATTAACGTGACGACTGAAAAGCAAAAGAACAGTGATGTTACGGAGAAATGATTATTTTAAAGGCCTTGGCAATCATTGTGTTTATTGAGATAAAATGTCGTAACTATACGGGTGACACAAGTCAATTCTTAGTAATGCAATTAGCCCAAAATATGCATGAGCTTATAATTTTCTTACTTCCGTTAATAGTTTTGTGCTTTTGTTAATAGCTATTACAAACAAAACGTAAAGCAAGGAGTCATTCTCCATGAATTTAACAATTTAATAACAAAGATATTGTCACAGATCTAAAACATTCATTCTAATTGGGGTGATTGTATTTTCCCTGTAAGTGTTAACAATGATTGATTTTTATATCTTAGTGTCTTATTTCATGGAAGTAGGGCGGTTTTTCCTCTTTGCGGTACAACTTTACATTTGTGTAATAAAACTGCTTCTCGAACTATTAAATAACATTTTGTTGCTAAAGAACATCTTACGAGTCAATATTTGCTTGAGTCTTTATAAAAGTTGCAAAGAAAGTTGTTTCTTAAAGGAAGATGAAGAATTTTAAACTGAGAAAAAACAAAAGTAAACATTAGTCAAAATTAAGGACTCCATTCGTTATGTTGGTGATTGGTTTTGTGTTCCATTTATCCTTAGAACACGAAAGGCCCTGATTCGAACAGGGAATAACTTTGAACAAAAGTGTATACAAGGGATTGGAAAATCATTGGGTGTTGAGACTTTTGCCAAGACAGTTAAAAGTATTAATCCAATAATTGTACACTAGAAATTATATTTCGAGAAATAAATGATCAGTGGTTTGGGGTTTTGTGCAATCAATACCATACAAATATGAACATGTAGCTCCCTTCACTACTTTTCACTCCTGTACTACATTTAAATTGCAATCATGTACTACATTTAAGACATGGAATAAAATTTTTTTCCTCAACAACTACTTTCAAAAGAGGTACACAGACTAAAATAGCTTTGGAATATATAAGCGTAGTTTTCAAATATCAACTTTTTAAGTAACTTTTAGCAACTTGACATCAAAACAGATCCTTTGACGGATGTTTTAAAACGATCACATTTTTAACACTTGCAGAATAAACAGTAAAAAGTTAGCGTGCTTGTGTGTTGTTGAGTGGACGGACAAATATGGCGTTTAATGCACACTGTACTTTTGAAGCCTGTAATTTAAGAGATTTATTTTCTCTGAAAGATATCTGTATTTCATTCTCTCAAAAGGCACCATGGCTTCATCAAATAACCTACCCACTGTTTTGTTTGTACTTGGAGTTTGTTCTGTTTTCTTGGACAATCTCTCTGCTAAAGGGGTAAGTTTCACACTCTTTTAAAATTTTGTCTCAAAGTATTTCATATCTGCAGCATGAGCACAAATATTATTTCAATTGTTTTTATTCATCTGCAATTTCACCTACCGTTTTCTGTTACTGACAGTTTCTCGTTTTAAAAAAGTTGGTCCTTGCATTCTGTTTGGTCAAAAACTATCTTTAAATTGATAATATCATTCACTTATTAGCCCTTGTATATAGTAGTTACTTCAAGTAATGGCGCAACGCCTACAGGTTTTACAGTAACCGGGCAGTGTAAAAGGGAGTGATTTGAAAAAGTTCAGTACTTCAAATTTCTGTAAGCAAGAATTTTTATTATATTCGTAACAGACGAAGGTCTTTTCGTTAATAATTATGAAATTAAATTATAAAGCAAAACTGTGAATTTGCACACACACAGTAACAGTTACAATACTTATTACTGTAAAACAAAACTGTCACGTTATGCGTGCTCTTCTTTAATGTGGAGCGTTTAAAGGGGATCTTTAGTTGCAAAACACTCTGAAATGTAAGCTGTCAATTAATTTGAATCTTCATGTAATTTTAGATTTTTTTATAGACAAAAGCAAAAGAGGATTAAAAATAAAAACTAACAAGTCACTTATTCAAGTGCCTGGAAAAGTAGGAAATAGTATGCAATTATTCAAACAATACGTTTTTTAATCGGTCCATTCGGAAAAACAATTCAAATTTTCGGAAAAAGGACTTCTTTTACCTAGCAAAATTCTAATCATGTTTGGATTCTTTCATTGCAAAGTTAAGCAAATGCGTTACAGTTGTTCACTAAACAAATTAAAATATTTTGAGCTTTTGATTCACGATTTTGTTAAATTAAGATAAAAGCACCCTCAATAAATTGCAACACTTGAATATGAACCTACTCGTCTTACCATATTCTCCTCCCTCTAAGTTTGAATGTATTTTTTCTTTGCCCCAATAGATAAAAATTTCAACAACATCTACAAGGACATGTAACGCTAAGTTGAAGAGTAATTACTCATAAAGTGGTCTGCACAAAATGGTTAGAATATAGTTGCTGCCGGCCTCATCAAAACTGTTTTAATCGTTACAGTGACGTAGACTAATTATCTCTTCCCTATGGAAGCTTTTAAGCATAGTCTCCTATTACATTTTTAACTTAAATGCAACGTTAAATCAGGTTATAATCTATGATTTCTAAGTTTACTAACGTTCATTTATCAAGTTATGGGCAAGAGGTGACAACTGCAAGTGGTATTCCAGTACATGTGATAAAAGTTTTGGGGTCAGGTGAATTCAGTCTCCCTAGTCGGTTCGTTGCCTTCACTTTGCCTCTCCTCTCTGGAGGGTGTACCATGACCTCTCTCAAGCATAGTTTCCTAAAAAGCTTCAGTTGGGAGACTATGACTTACTTTATGCGTTATCATTTTCTTTTGATAAGAGAAATTCTACAAAAGTAATATAAATTCATACGAAAGGTGACTGTTAAAACATGTTTCAAAATGTTCCTGAAAAAATGTTTGCGTCACAAAGAAACCTAGAAGTTGTCAGGTTCCTAGATATCATTATGGTAAACTATTACACATCAACGCTTGAAAAAAATAGTTTTCCAGTAAGGGTCAATGAAACCTAACGTGAGAGGGCTCGTTGTCAATTTTCTCTACCAAACTGTTTGTTTTTGTTTTAAGACGGTAGAACTATAATGAACGTTTCATGAGAACGTCAACCGTGAGTTCTTACATAAGGTAGATTAATGCAAAAAACTTTAATTCAAATGCAATTGTTATAGAATTGTCTTTCATTCGTGCGAATCTGTCTTTCATTCGTGCGAATCCATTTGGAACCCCTCATCCATCGCAAGGAGAAAAATAAAGGCTGCTGGAAATTTTAGTCCATGCATTTTAAATTTTTTTTCCACTAAAAATGCACAAAAGGAATTATATAATTGTAAAATGTCTTGATAAACATTTTGCTGACAGCTTGATAATAAACACAGTATAAAAATTCGCTGAGAAAGAAGCGATGCTAGTATTAAAGTATTGCTACCCATATGCAAATGAGCAAAAAGATAACAGTTTAAACAGTTTAACCAGTTAGTTTTGTTTTTTCCGTAACTTTTCCGATCTTCTCGTAACTAACATAGCGGTGCTGATGTTAAATATGAATCTGAAAGATATTTTGTTTCAAGTGGAAAGAGCGATGAATCACGGAAATCAGTTTGTCAGTACGGATACTGGCATTGCTTAAGAATACTGACGAATCTTTTCAGACCTGTGAGCAGGGCCGTAGCGAGCGGGGTGTGGAGGTGTAACCCCTTCCCCCATATTTGGTCGCCGTCGGCAATTTTTCGGCCTGTCGGCAAAAAGGAGAGAGCGGAAGAAAAAGAAGAGGAAAAGAGGAGAGGAGAAAAAGAAGAGAGAAAAAAGGAAAGGAAAGGGGAAGGAAGGGAATGAAAGGGAAGACGGAGAATGGAAAGAAAAAAGAGAAAGAGAGATCAGGAGCGCGCGGCCAGTCTGTTATCGGCTATTTCGATTTTCGTCCCTTCATCTTATCGGCCCCTTCAAGTTGAGGGTGAATCGGCAAGTTGATCATGCATGTAACGGTCGTCTCAACGGCCGTCGGTGTAATTGGACGAGTGTACAAGTGGCCGTCAGCAACTATGGGGAAGAAAGGGAATTAAAGGCTTCCGCACAGGGCGCGCTATTTCGGGTCATATGACATTCTTGAAAAACCGCTTTCTGGACATCATTCCGAGTCACTTTTATCATCACCATGGGATCAGCAGCACCCGGTTACCCATGGTGAGGGTATCCTTACTCCGTTTTCTAAACCCTAATCTTGACTTGACTTAGAAGCTGTGTTGGCGGAACTGTGATTTTGCCCACTAGATCCAAGGACGAAAACCTTTTTTGTTTCTTCTGTTAGAAATTTCAAAAATTTGGATTAATTTACCTTAACATATGTCCACAAATAATGCACCAATTTGCATCTAAGGACCCTCAAATATCCGAAAAAAAATCAAAAGGGGAGGGGGAACCCTTCCCCTTAGATCCCATCCCCCAGGACGGTGATCCGAAACAAGGGTCAGCCCCAGTCTCGAATATCTTCCAACGACGGGTTATAATGCATGCCGCACGTGTCTTCTCTTGAAAACCGAAACGTATACGATACGGACCGCATCCTAGCGTTCAAAGCATATTTTGAACGCTAGTGTAAGGATTCTGAACACCTTTTCTCCCTTTTTGAAAGCAGGATGCCTATTTAAACACTTAGCCTACCCTATTTGAACGCATGATGTTTCTAGTGTTTAAATGCTGAACGCATAGTGTTCAAATGCTGAACGCATGGTGTTCAAATACTGAACGCATAGTGTTCAAATGCTGAACGTTAGGTTCAGCTCCTAAATTATAGTGGAATGATGGGAGAAACAGCCTAATACATTAAAATTATTTGGAATCTTTCTTTGCATTAGAAAAGGTAATGTATTATGAACCAAAATACCTATCCTGAGACTTATTTTTGCCCAGGGATATTCTTAAACCAGAGAGTTTCCGGGGGCTCGCCCCCTGAACCCCCACGAAGGGCCCTGAGGTGGGCCCCACGAACCCAACTCCTTAAAATTATTTTAGCCTGACTAGAGGAATAGCCTAACACATTAAATTATTGGGAATCTTTGCATTTTATGATGGATTATAAACCAAAATATATCCATCCTGACACTTAATGTTTCACCCAAGATAAGCTAAAACTTCAGAGCTTACAGCGGCTTCCCCCTGGGCCCCCACAGGGGCTTTGCCCCTGGACCCCAAGAGGGGCCCTAAGGCGTAACCCTGGACGGCACCCGCTAAAGCTCGCGCTTCGCTTCCATTTTCGCTTTAACAGATCTGTCGGCAAAACATAATCTCTACACCCCCTCCCCAAAGATTACACCTTTGCTACGCCCCTGCCTGTGAGAAGGAGATTATCATTTGACATTTAAGACGCTTCAATGGAAATGTTGTAGATAAATTTCATTCATTTACTATTCCAAAACTCATCAAAATAGTTTCTGTAATGCTTATCGTCTTGCCATTCAAAAGGTGTCAATTGTCCTGTTTACATATCAGTACACAGAAGGGCACTAAATTCCGTACTCTCTTATATTATTTTTTTTTATTTAATATTTCAAAATATTTAATTTATTGCTATTCAAAAAACTTGAACTTCAATAATGTCATTCAAAACAGAATGCTCTTACAACCATTTAAAGTGTTTTAGTTTGTAAAGCCCACATTCACATTGGTTACAAAAGCGCTTTGAAAAGTTAGCAAAGTATTTGTTTCGGATTCATAATCGGGCAACTTGTATTTTTAATGCTAATTAAGTTTTACGCCTTACAACACCTTACCACTTTTTACAATTATTTTTTATGTGTAGAATGACCAGTTACCAAGTGACAGTGCTATTGACGGACAAGGTAAGATTAAAGACAAGGTTAACCCGCCCTGAACAAAATAATCGGTTGAAAAGTGTATTCCCTATAGGCGAACCCATATCTGATGTGGAACTCACATAATGCACAGAAACGGTAATTTTAACGTGATATATTTAATTGTAATTAATCTTCTCTCTCTAAGTTTCCTGCTTCTATAGTAACAATAAGTTTTGTAAAGCATAATAATATAATAACTTATTGAAGATCGTAATTTACAAATTGCGTATTGAAATGGTTCTTCATGAAGAGTATACCATTTGAGCTTCCAGAAAAACAAAAGTAATGTACCGTGCACAATTTTGTTTTTCGATGTATGAGTCCACTTACTTATGTTTCTCCTATTCTTGATATAATTTTATCGAATAAAAATTAATTATCGTTCTAATCGCATTCGGATTCTCTTAATTCGGGAAAAGGGGAATTTATCAAACAATAAACTAAGTGTGAAAGGTATTCTCAATTGCCTTTATATAGGGTCGACATTCTTCTATCAAAAACTCCAGTATCCCAGAGATTGCACTGAGGTCCGTGATTCTTGCTCTTCATTAGTATCGAGTGGTATATACCTTATAAAACCAGATGGATACGAAAAACCATTTGAAGCTTACTGTGACAATGAAGTTGATTCTGGAGGCTGGACGGTAAGCATAGCTGTTATTACGTATTGGTGAACTGCTCACAAATGTACAACAAAGAAACCTACAAGAATTTATTACCATTGCTTTTGTACTCTCTAAAACAGCGCTTAGGAGTCAAGTAGTTTTCCCTCAAGAATTTTTACGCCCACTTCCTTATCGTGTTTAGATGCTTACTGCCAATGCTAAATCCTTACATCTTTTAAATCACAACGTTGTAAAATGCTAAACATATTTACAGTAATAACGTGTCTACTATATGGGGGCAAAATCACTCCTCAACGGCTAAACACACTGGTTCAGGATGTGCTAGAAGCGATAACTCTTTCTAAATTTTTACAACAAAACTCAAACAAATCACCACAGTTTAGTAAGAAGTCTTTTTCTATTTCATGTGGTCCTATAATAGGTCATCCTCCGTCGGTTTGATGGTTCCGTTAATTTTAAAAGAAACTGGAATGACTACAAGAGGGGTTTCGGATTTTTGTCTACGGAATTTTGGCTCGGTAATGAGAAAGTTTCCTACCTGACAAATCAAGCACAGTACGAGCTCCGTATTAATATAACGATGAAAAATGGTTTACCCTGCAATATGAAGTATACCGCCTTTCGAATCAGTGACGAGTGGAGTGAATACACGATGGCTACTGTTGGAATGTATGAGAGTGAAGCAGGTAAGCATTTCACACGTTTGCCTTGACGAAGAGGTCAATGGAGTAGCTACTATGGAAACCTGTTCCCGTGAAAATTATAAAAAAAATAGTTATTAGCTTCAAATGTGCCCCATGCCCTCACCCATTACAACAACTCCTTCCTTGAGTATCTTTCTGGCAGTAGACTGAACAGACCATGTCAACTTGAAATAGGTATTCTTTGTCTAGTGGCTTATTTGAAGAAAGAGTTGCTGGCGTGACTTAATAACAGAGAATACAGTGAAGATCTAATAAAGTTTAATATTTTCTTTCACATTCGAAACAACTCAAGCTTGCGAATGGAAAGAGGAAGACGACCGTCCACCAACGGATTTATCAACAAGCTTTACCGACTGTAATGACGTGTACAATGCCGGTAACACACAAGATGGCGTATACTCTATCCGTCCAACTGGATGGAGTGGATCACCGTTTGATGTATTTTGTAATATGTCCATCGATGGAGGAAGCTGGACGGTAGGTCTGATAACACGTTGTATTTCACTACAGAGTTAAACATAACTTTGAAGTTGGTGCACCCCTACTTACGGCGGTTGTAAATCAAAATATACAGTTGCAAATTATGGTTTGTGGAATACTGAAGTTTGAATATGCTGAGAATTTAAACTTTTGGTTGTTATAATATCAAAATTTAACAATAGAACGGACGATCGACTATCTGTCAGCTCTTACGGCACGGCATTAACTGCGCCAGTACCACGCAGAAAGGAATTTTGTGTTCTTGGCCACGTATTGCTGTCCTATGCATTTCTGAACTTCCTTGGAATGAACGAACACCTTGTAGATGTATCCTGTGTAAATTTTAGCAGCTTCCAGACGATCTTTTTGACACCGCAACTTGCATTTGTTGTCTTTAGTTACTCGCTGCCAAACTTTTAGGAACCTAATCTAACATCAACGTCTCCTCTTGTACAATAACTAGAACTTCAAAATTATTATTAGGAATTTGTTTTACAATTGGAAAAAGTGTCAAATGTTTACATTTAAATGATTTCAACTAAACATTTTGCTTATTTTCCTAGTATTTACACGAAGGTTTAATTTCGTCTTCATTTTTATCTTTTAAAGGTAATTCAGCGTCGTGTTAATGGTTCCACTGACTTCTATCAAAACTGGATATCTTACAAGGAGGGGTTCGGCAATTTACAACAAGAGTTCTGGCTTGGAAATGAAAAGATCTTTCATCTTACAAACCAATTCACTTATGAATACCGTTTTGACTATGTATTGTCATCAACCTCGTATTACCACAAGAACGAAAGGTTTCGTATTAACGATGAAACCAATAAATACAAAATAACTGAAGTGGGTTCTTGGTCTGGAAACAGGGGTATGTATGAAGTTGTTAGTGCAAGCAATAAGTCCTAGCTGATTACGCTCAAGTAACCTTTATCTGATTGAAGATATCAAATCGTTGCCATGCCTACATTCTTGCAATGGGATCCGTATAGGCTGTTTCGCCTAGGTTTTAATAATCTACATATTATTTACTCACATACCTTTCTCTGGAAAATTCCACTACCATTTTGAATTAATGAATCACACTCACCGTAATGTAAACAGATAGGCTACATTATCACACCATATGTCGGTAAGACTTGCAATTCTACTATTCAAGCCAAGGGTGTGTCCTATTTGCATGTAAAGTACATTTATTATTCCGATCATCTTACTAGTTTGATATATTCAACCAAGAGCTGTGTAAATTTCAACTACGAGAGCCCTGAACGGATGATAATTCATCAGTTATAATGGACGTATAAAGTTAAAACGTACACTCATATTCACTTGCGGAGCTGCCTCCGCAAGTGTCCCTACGGACAGCCGGACAGGTTAATTTTGAAGCAAACCTGTGCTTTGATTTGTAAAGAGACTTTGGTCAACGTTTATCATGATGCTTACACTGTCCTTGTTTGTAATGGTTCCTCACCTTTAATTGACGATTACCTTCCGACCCCGGATACCTTATATTGAAGTACACTTGGCTAATGCCGATTTAATTTGAACCGGATCTGATCAATTGGTTACCAAACCAGAATCTAGTCTTACATCTGCATACATTTCTCCTTGAACCAGAAGGTGGCATTTCTTAGCCAAATCTAATTTTACATTGACTAAATTTCGGTTACGTGGTTAATTGACCAGAAAAAGAGAAGGACAAAATCAGTGTTGCTGCAAGAAGATGTTAATGGGAAGGGGGGGGGGCTCACAGAAGATAATGTTTGAAACCTACCCCAGATACACCCAGAGCGGTAGTAAATTTTCCATATCCGCATCGGTAGTAGCTTGCACTCGGAGCGAATCTTTCCTTTGCCACCTTGTGTAGGTGGGATCCTGTTGGTCTAAATGGTATTACCCTGCACTTTAGGAAATTTTGTTTATTTAAAAGGGCTAAGATGAAAAATGGTGTCATCTTTGACGAATTTTCGGACTAATCATATCTTGGAAAAATTTCAAGATAAGGTGAAATCTTACTTTTGGTTGACTAGTAGGTAAGGTATGTTGTCTGGGTGGAGGGGTAACAACTCCACTTGAAAAATTCTTTTTATTCTTTTTATTTATTTTTTTTAAGTTGAGGGGGCTTAGATGCAAAGTACGGTTATCTTTGATAAATTTTCAAATAATTACATGCTTAGAAATTATCATAATTTAGTGATATTTTGGCTGTGGCATGACACTCGTTACAAAAAAGGAAAAGAAAAATACATGCTACCAGTGTGTTGTATATGCAACTCATGATACTTAATAGCTCTAAAATTCTCTGCTGATGCTGAGTGTTTTGGTCAGAAAAAAATGTATTATTTCCCCTATAATGGTTATAAGAACGGAATGCGCAAAGTGACGATTGGGCGACTCCTACGCACAAAAACATTTTTTAAAGAACCCTCACCATTAATAATGCGAATATTTTTGAGACGGTATTGGTAGTGAACAGAACCATGGGGTAAGGGTGCATGCGCGGGGCGCACGATAATTTTGATACATTCTGTTAGATCTGCAAGAATTTTGCTAGATTGAGATCGACTTGTGATGAAAGAAAATTAAAAAACATTCAACTTTCAGTCAGAAACACACCTCACTCTACCTCCTACAGAGATTTATAGCTTAAACGACTTTGCAGCTAATTTTAAAATTTTAGGAAGAATTGATTTGGAAATCGATTGCGGGGCACGTGCCCCCATAGCCCCCGTACCAGCGCCACGAGTTCAATTTTCATATGTGAAAGTGGTACTAAATCTACGCAATTTGGTGAAATTTCCATTCAAATCAGACTTGTATTACTCAAGATATCAGCAAATGAAGTTACTACATTTGTGAACCAAAGTGAGCTTGAGTCAAGCAGAAGTTATGTCACTTCCTCCCATTGATAAGGAATGATTTCCTTCGTTTTTTTTCAGTCTGTTGTGTTTACCTTGCAGTTAATAGAGATAGGACCTTCCCGTGGGAATGTGAAGTTTTCCCATGCCTCTCATGCAATCAGATTCTGATAACATTGGATTGTTGAGGAGAAAATTTGTTGTAAATTTTAAAGAGAAACGAAAGATTGTTCATTATGTTAGGGTATGACATCATATGTGCTTGCTTCAAGTTCACTTTGTGTTGAAAATGTGACACCTTTAACTTCTGATATCTTGAGAACCACACATTGGAATTTAATGGAAATTTCAACACATTGGTTAGAATAAGTACCCCTTAAACATATGTAGACTTGATTTAATCTTAGACCTTCTTTTAAGCTCCACACTTTTAACATTTTCATTTGTATATTTCATTGGAGCATTACACATTTATTACAAACATTACTGTTTTAATTATGTACTTCAGTTAGATCATTTTTGCACCGTTCCAACTATAAGCAAACACATTTTGAAGTAAAATGGTTAAGGCCATTACTGAAAATTAAGTCATCAATGATCAAGTGAATATTGGATTAACATTTCTGGCGCTATTTTAAAGATCTCCTAAGCAACGATTGGGGTAGCAATTAGTAACTTTACAGTATAAAAGTCATTGGTATGAGAGTTATTGCTATGGTCAGACGGATGGTAAAGGACTACCGTTTATTTGCTGAAGAATGACCACCCTGAACAATCTTAAAACAAAGAATGTCTGCTTATCCCTCCTCCCTTCGTCTTGACTACCTAGGCCTTATTTATATCAAGTTGTTTTGAAGATTGAATGACTTACGTCTAATTCTTCTCGTGGACTATATGTATATAGTTGTATTACAAAACTGGAAAGCAGTATAAAGCCTGGGTCAACAAATGACTCTTCATTTTATTTGGCCATAACAGCATTTCTTCTGATTTCTTCTCCCTGTGTGTTCTATTCAGGTCATAGCCTTTATGATTCTCTAAACATAGAGTTCAGTACACACGACCAGGACAATGATGGAAGGAGCTACGGCTGTGCTGAAAGACACCGAGGTGGTTGGTGGTACGGGGGTTTCTATTATGATTATAGTAGTAGTTCTTGCCAGAGATTTCAGAGTGGAAGCAGGTACATACTTTGTACACATAATAATGCAAACGGTGACTACAACGGAGGCAATGGAGAGAACATCTTTGATTTTTGGGGTTATAATAATGACTGCAATATAAAATATACAGAGATGAAAATACGGAGAATTTTGTAAAACAGCACAGAGGATCATTAGCAAGCGAATCTACCTATATAGACATTTGTTTAATGATTTATTTGGAATGACACTACATAAAGAGAACGAAATATTTATCTAGTGGAATTGGATAACGTTAACACATTCCTTTGCCTTTGGTGGTTGCTTGAAATTGAAAACAACAATTTTAGGGGTGAATTGGTGTATAATAAAAACAATTGTGAAAAACATTGTTTACTACTTGCATAGCATTGTACGTAAGAAGAATAAAATAAACCAGAGTCGCTATTTCACCAACCAACACCAAACGTATTTTTTTTTTTTTTTGATAATTCAATCTGTTTAAATGCGATCCTCCAAATTATCTTATAACTCTTGCTTGTAGTGTGTTAATTAAAATTGCATGCAATTGTTTATGATTAAGTCATTATGATACCTGCAGAAATACAAATTTATTGAATGAGTTCCCACGCACTTCAATAGCGAGCTACTTCAATGCTCCCGAAATATGAGTGACTTTTAAAAACTTTACCAAAGAATATATCGGTTTTAAGAACATTGAATTTGAAGGGTCACAATGTGCATCAAATTGGCAAATTAAAAAAAAAAGTAATTCCTGTCTAAAACAGTTTCTCCATGTTTAAGGGATCCAGGACAGATATAGCAGACCACAACCAGTATCTTTAAAACACATATTTATTAATACATAAAAAAGAGGATGTTTACAGAGTTCACCATTACTGAGTGAAGCCAGCCAAGCTGCCCGTGCTTGTTTTTGTTTAGTAAAAAAATACCCTGTGCTAAAAATCACCAGTCACTATTGATATTGAAAGAAACGGAAACTTCCAGCTGTTATCCTTACGTTTTCATATTGATCAATTCAATTACAAAAGACTTTCAAAAGACAATTATCTATCATACCATGAACAAAGTATCCCTTATTTAATTCAAATTCAGTTCTTTAACATTTTGTGGTGACGCTACGGGTGATGAACAGACTGGAAGAGCTTCGTATTGTTCGTAGACGTAGAGGTTTACGAGCAGGCATTCAAAGGGGGATTATACATACAAGAGTACCCAATTTTAGCTTTCCGTACGGCTTTTCGTCAAATATCAATAAAATATCTCCAAGGAAAATTTATTCACCTAGAATAGACAGTTAAAAATATGTCAAACTTATGTTTCATTGCCCTGTAAGAAACTAAATTGCAAACAATTGGTGATAAATGGAAAGACGAGAACGTTCAGCACCAAATTGCTGACGAAGCTCTACAAATTAGTAACTTTTATATGCACCGTCTTGACCGTTTTTTTTTTTTTTTTTTTGGGCAAATGGTGAAGGTTTGATAACCTATATATCGAAAGGATGGTCAATAAGTGTTCCAAAAGTGTGCTTTACCTTATCTACGCCAGACATCGAGTTACTTGCAGTGAGAGCTCGACCACGATTTCTCCCCAGTAAAACATCGAATATAACAATCGTAAATATTTATACCCGTTCTTCAGCTAACTGGACTGTTTCTGAATATGCTGAACTGAAAAATGCTCTTACATCAATAATGAAGGAAAATTCACGTTAGCATGTTATTATAGTAGGAGATTTCAATAGAGATGAAATACCTTTTCTTGAAACAATGGGCTACAAAAATCTCGTATATTTCGTTCCATTTCCAAGATCAAATGCCACATTAGATGGAGTGTATATAAAAGAGGACTTCTATATTGCAAAGAAATTGCATCCAATCGCTACGTCAGATCATTTTACTGTTTGTATTATGCCAAGGTATACAGAGAGCCATCGTGAAGTTCAAAGGAGCTCAAGACCGAAGGAAAGAGATCTTGGTAAAAGTAACATTGAAAACTTACAGGCAATGATAAAATGGACAGATTGGAGTGTTTTTACAGAAACCTGCGATAGCTTAGATGAATTAACGGAAGTAATATCATGTTATATCAACTTTTCTGTCGATGTTTGTATCCCATATAAGACTATGTCAACTACGGATTTAATGATGAGGTTGCCAGCGGATGATATGATTAGAAAGTTAGAGAAAGAGAAAAGAAAGGCCATTGAGGTTGGGAATACAGCTCTCAGAAATAGACTTCAAAGAGATGTCAATAAATACGTTTATAAAAGAAGGAATGAATATTTTAAAAAGGTAACGGCAGACTCAAATTCTCTCTGGAATCTTCTTACATCAATACGGAAACCTGGTGATCAACTTAAAAACGAAAAAATGAAGAATTTGGACAAAAATTGAGTGATCATTTTGGACGTTTCAATGATGATGCGAACAAAGATATAGCTCTTACACTCCCCGACAAGTCAAATGTCGTTCCACCTGTAATACTAGCTACAGATGTAAGAAAACAATTTGGACTTGTTAAGAAAGGCATTGCACCTGGTTTTGATCAGATTCCCTGGTGGGCATTCAAATACTGTTCTCAAGAACTAGCTGATATATTTTCTAAGCTCTTTAATGATAGTATAAAAGATAATTTTATTCCATCCCTATGGAAACATGCTAAAACATCACCCGTGCCTAAAACCTCTAACCCTACATCTGTCAGGGACTTTAGACCCATTGATATTTCAAGTATTGGTTTCAATTGTATGCAGAAGTTGTTAATTCCACATTTAATGCAGGCTATTATTTTAAAAGGTGATAAAAATCAATTTGCCTATAAAAAGGGTGTCTCATGTACTGATGCAATCCTTACTCTCGTACATAATATCGTATCAGGACTTAACCAAAAGGATACTTCAGTAACTGAAGTGTTGTTTTTAGATTTTTCAAGTGCTTTTAACACAGTTTTACCAAATTGTTTAATTAAAGATCTTTGTCGGTTTATTAATGATCCATGGCTTATCCATTGGCTGGCAAAAATTTTACAAGGTTGGTCTCGGCAAGTCAAGTTGCATCAAGGGCTTTCCGGGAATTCAATGATTGAAGTTGGAGTCCCACAGGGTGGCCCTCTTTCCACATTATTATTTAAAATTTATACTGACGAGATACGTTCTTCACTAGGATGTTAAGTAATTAAGTACGCCGATGATACAGCTATCTCCTGTCATATCTCAAAGCGCACGTGTTATAAAAATCAAACTAATTTTCAGTGTTGTATATCTAATATTTTTAATCTATGCGAGCAGAAAAACCTTATGCTAAATCCTAAGAAATAGTGTTTGAGATTTTAAACATTAAAGACGAAGGCCTAACTGAGACCAGATATCAGGTGACGTATAGTCAACGCTCCTGTGTTGAGCGTGTTACTAATACTATGTATTTAGGAGTCAAGATTGATGCCAAACTAACTTTTACTAACCATATTTCTAGAATGTTATCTAAGCTGTACTATAGCGTTTCAACTCTCGCACATATCACCCCCTACTTTCATACTGATGCTAGGGAAAATGTTTTTACGTCATCTCTCTTACCTATTGTTGTGTATGCAGTACCAGTTTAGTACCATTTTCTACTTGAAAAAGACAAGAAAAGAATTAAAGTTTCTTGAGATACTGCTCGAAAATACTTCGTCTTAACTGCGAAACTGTTGTAAATAGAGTAAACACTACTGCTAGAAATGAGTTTGTAAGATTAGTCAAAAATGTCCACAGCTGTTCAGATCCATCCTCTTCACTCTGAATTGAGCTCTTTGTGCAATAAAACGCAACTTAATCTTCGACACCCTGCTATCATGCCAACTTACAGAATCGTGCTTTTTAAGAACTCTTTTATCTACAGAGCTGCCGTATATATTCAAACTGGACTTGTACATCCTCTTTTATAATTTTTCTTATTGCTTTACTTTTGTAATATTTATGGTTTAGTTTTGTTCATTTACTTGTCTGTTTTATATCTCCTTTTTAAAATTTTTTATTCGTATAAGTCGCATTGTTTTATGTATTAAGTTTTGTATATGTAGATAAACTGTTGCTGTATATATTATCCTATCATCTTAATTTGCTTAACTTTTATACTAATTATTCTTCCTGTGAATGTATTTTATTACTACTTTTTATAAATTTTTTACATTTACACTGGAATGAATAAATGAAAATGAAATGAGATGAAAATGACAATTTTCAGGATTTTTATACAAGGAAAGATACGCAGGCATTAAAACATAACCGAAAGTGACTTAGGAGAAACTCTCAGAGAAATTTCTACTTTCGGTATGAAGAATTCATTTCTATTAAAGTCCTGGGATCATAAATGAGGGTATTAAATAAAATTATTGTTAGCATAAAAACGAAGCTTATCTCGAGGAACACCCAGATCATTTATTAAAAAATTAAAAACAGAAGGGTCCAAGAATGGAACCATGGGAAACCGTGCCTGGACAGCTCCCACCAGGAAATTCCCGCTTGGAAAATTCACGTCGGACAATTGCCAACGAGGGCAATTCCCACTCAGAAAATCTCCCCCCCCCGACAATTCCCACCCTCAAAATTTCCTATACCGAATGGTTCCCAACCTTGGCAATTGCCCTAAGTAATTTCCAGGGCAATTCATCCCATAAAATAGCACGATACAATCTGTCATAAAATGTGGGCTTATTATTATGTAGGATATACGTCCAGCAAACAAAAAGGTTTTGAGCTGCTTTTAATACCAGATTTTGTTGTTTCACACGTAACTGTTATATTTGAAATCGGGTGAAATTATATAACATTTTGATAGAAATTGAAAATGGCAGCCAAAGATAACTTAAAGGTCCTTTAACCAATAGGCGATTGGGTTTAGACAATCTTAAGAAGTGTTGGGTTGTTCAGGCCCGTAAGCAGAGGGCCGGCGGGAGAGGGTTGGGTTCTATTGTTTCAAACGATTCTTCCCCCTTTGAAAGCGAGGCTCCTGGTAGCTCCTACTTTATCTTGCCAAAATACCTTTAAAAACAAGTGTGGCAGGCGGTGAAATATTTAAATCATTATGGTCTTTATTGCATTCACTTGACGTTAAAAATCTGCATTTTAAATAAGATAATGTAAAGTATTTTAAATAAGAAAATGTAAACACCGATATCGATGCAATCGTTGAAACAATTGGACTATTAAAAATTGGTAGTAATCTTTAAAGTACTTTATCCATTTTCCTATTCTTCAGCATTTATACCTGCAACACAGTAATGACACTAAAGTCAGGATTGACCAAAAGGTTAAGTTTGCCGGAAATCTTCATGTGGCATATTGATAGTAAGACAATCTCCTAGTATTGAATATGGAATGTAAGACTATTTGCTGAAAATAGCAGATGCTTTCTACACCTTGTCAGCTTTTTAGACTGTAGCAGATTAAGTGTAGTATGTAGCTCATTGATGCATTGCATCGTCCAAGGATGAACCACAGACATCATAAACATACAGAGAGCGGATGGCCCTCGACAAAAGCGTCGTCACTGTTTTGGAAAAAATAGGGTTATGGAAATAGCCTCCGTGCATTTGTCTGTTGCATAGTTAAATAATAAATGTGCAACGTTTCATAAGACATTCAAACATAGAGAAAATTTGATTTAAACCAAGATTTTCAATTAGATCAAACATAAACAAACTTTCTGCCATTAATTGTATGTAAAATGACCCATTTGAACCAGTCCAAACTTTACACAGTAAGGCTTTATTCGTATTTGGTAAGTCTAAACGTGTGCGTATGGTGGCTACATTCGACGAATAAAACGCTGGTGTAGGGATGCTTCCCATATTTATAAGACGAACGTATGAACTTACAAGCTTTCGCTCGAGGGTCACGAGAACCACCGCTGGGTTGATCTCCATCCATACAATATTTAATAAACACAGTAAATGTGAAAATGTCTTTGCAGGAGCCGCAAAAGAAACGTCATAATTTTCTACACTACGTACAAAGGAAAAAGCTATGGGTGATAATGTGGTAACCGAGTTTCTTTTTCTTTTTCAAGAATAATAATTGGGTAAATCTTTACATTCCAATTTGGGCGAACGCCCTCGCAGCAAATTCCCCCATTGGTCTTGAGCGACCCCCTTACATAGTGCTCGGTATATGAATTAGCATTTAGGCTGTCGTCGTAGGGTTTATCATCTTAAAAGGGAGCATAATCAATTTACAATTCAGGAATAATACTTTCTAAAAAAAGATAACTTGATGTTACGTCGAGACTAGGTCATACTGCCATGAATACCCATCAACACCATTGAACACGAAAATATCGGTTCTTTCTTGTATGCGAAAATGTTGCTAAATTGAATTTCGGTGCCATGGATACGAATGCAAAATCATATTTCCTGAATTGTTTCATCCCTTGTTTGCAGAATTCCTTTTGTATAACGATAAGAATGTTGTTGTAATCAAAATTCGGTACTACATTATGACTGCTAGATCTTCAACATCTGGAATAATTTTAGTCCCCACCGAGTACGACCAACCCATCACTAAGAAAAAAAATTAGATGGACAGTGGTCCATATTGGAGCTGAAGTGTAGGTGTATGGAAAACTGTAATTTACTTGTTTAAAAGTTAACAGCTCATTTGCTAAAAGCAATAGACAGTCGCCGCAAACTTGCTATGACAAATCACCAAACTATTTCAAGTCTTCTCTTATTTTCTTTACAAATACTTCTGAAGATGCTTTAGAACATTGATATTTTGAACAAAAGGTAAAGCGAAGAGTTATTCTCCATGAATTTAAAAATTCAGTAGCAAAAATATTGTTACATTGATCAAAAAAAAAATTATGAAAGAGGATGACGGGGTATACTAGTTCTGGTACATTGAATGTTTAACAATGAAAGAACTAATATGCGCACGTCCTCGTTTTTCCGGTTCCTTGATATTTTATACTTTTCATGCCTAATTTCATACAGGTGGGGCGTTTTACTCTATATTTGCATTTGTGTAATAGACTGTTTCTCCAGATATTAACTTTGTTGCTACAGAACATATGACAGAGAAGTCATTTATACTTGAGTCTATTTGACAGATTTGTAAAGAAACTTTTTTCTAAAAAGGTGATGAACAATTTGTTACTTGAAATAGTGAAAGTAAACATCAGTCAAAAGTAAGGACTCAATTTGTCATGTGGATCATTGGTTTTGTGTTGCATTTATCCTTACAACCCTTAAAACCCTGCTTGGAATAGAGTAATATCTTTAAACTAGAGTTTAAACGAGGGATGAATTAGTTTGAAAAACCATTGGTTGTTAAAACTTGTGCCAAGACAGTTAAATGTATTAATCCAGTATGTGCACAATAGTTTGTATATTGAGAAATGAATGATCAGTAGTTTGGGATATGTGTGCAGGAAATAGCATACAAATATAGAAATATCGTTCCATTCAATATTGTTCAATTCCTCTTCTGCACGCTGCAAATAGTAATATTTTACGTCCAGACCCATTGTTAAAAGAGGTACATAGACCAAAAAGCTTCGGTGTGTAATATAAGTGTATTTTTAATATATCTACTTTTTTAAGGACTTAAAGCAACCTGACATTAAAACAGATCCCTTGACGGATGCTTTAAAACAATCACATTATTAATATACGTTATATAAACACTAGAAAAGGGAGCATACCTGTGTGTTTTCGAGAGGACGGACAAATATGGCGTTTAATGCGTACTGTACATTTAAAGCCTATTAATTTCAGGGATTTTTTCTCTGAAAAACATATATCTGTACTGCATTCTGTCAGAAGGCACTATGGCTTCATCATGTAACCTTTGCACAGTTCTCGTACTTGCAGCCTGTTCTTTTATCTTGGACAATTTCTTTGCTGAAGGGGTAAGTTTCACACACTTTATAAATCGTGTCTAAAAGTGTCTCACTTCTGCAGCTTGCACCCAAGTTTTATTTTAATCATTTTTACTTATCTCCAATTTGCACTGCGGTTTTCTGTTACTGACACAGTTTCTCATCTTAGAAAAAAATTATCCTTGCATTCTACTTGGACAAAAATTATATTGAAATTTATCACATGATTCACTTATTAGCCCTTTTATATAGTAGTTACTAGACATAATGGCCTAAATTAAAGTGTAAAAAGGATTGCTTTTGAAAGCTTGAAAGCTCGGTACTTTAAATTTCTGAAAGCAAGGAATTATATATTTCATTGTTAGCAAATCAAAGTCTGTTTGCTAATTATTTTAAACTGAATTGTAAGAAACAAACTTAAGCTTTAATACACGCTGTAAAGATAGCAATATTTATTGTAATACAAGACTATCTTATTACACCTGTTTTACGTTAATGTCGAGTGGTAAGAAAGGATCTTTTAACTACCATACATTCTCAAAAGTAAACTCCCAGTTCATTTAAATCTTCATCTATTTTGACATTTTATTATAGACAAGAACAAAAGAGGATTTAAACTAAAAAGTAACAAGTCAATTTATTCAAGTGCTTCGAAAGTATAAAATAGTTCACAAAAATAAGAACAATACGATTTTTAACAGTTTATTCGGTTACAAAAACAAATTTGCAGAAAAACTTCTATCATGAAGCAAACTTCTAAACATAATTTGCAACACTAGGATATGAAATTACTCCTCTCCCCATATGCTCCTCCCCGCGAGTGTCAACGTATTGTGACTTTTTCCCAAGACATAAAAACACTTTTTTTATAACATTTACAATGACATGTAACGCTAAGTTCAAGAAAAAGAAAATTATCATAAATTGGTCTGCAAAACATGGTTGGAAAATAATTGCTGTCGGCCTTATCAGTACTGTTTCTGTCGGTATAGTTACGTAGAAACGTGATTAGTAAACCAATTGCCATTTTTTATCTATTCTCCATGAAAGCTCTTAAACATAGTCTCCTACAACTTGAATACAACGCTTAATCAGGTTACAATCGATGATTTCAAAGTTAACTGACACTAATTTACCAAGATACAGGATAGAGGTGACGACAGCCTGTGGTATTCCAGTATATGTAATAAATATTTTGGGCACAAGTCTTCTTAGTCAGTTTGTTGCATTTAGTCTGCCTCTACTCTCTGGAGGGTGTACCATGATTGCTTTTATTGCAGTACGTATAGATTCAGGTGCGAGTCCACTGTGTCTGGAGAAAATATCAAGTAATTTCGAACTTACATGTTTACTAAATTTTCAGTCATAAATATAATGTCTGAAACATGAAGAAATTAACGAACGTTAGGATGCAACTTGCAAGGCAAAATCTTTGTCATTTCCCACAAACTTGGACGCAAATGATTTGGGGGGAAAATTCGTAAGTATGCTATACGCCAAATGATACATGTAATGCGCTTTGAACTTTTCTCATACAATCACAGTCGGGGTTACTTGTGAAATCAGTTTATGGGCCTCAAATGGAATATTTCGAGGAACAATTTTATACTAGCAGGAAATTCTTATGCAGCTGTTTTACATTTATTTGCATCGAATTCAACAAACGTATAGCTAACAATATTTGCAACTGAAGTCATTTCCTCTGCAAGCTTTAGTTTTTATCCTTAAGAACCTACACCACTTAAGTGAGGTTGACATAATCTATCTTAACTACAGAATTACAGCAGACTATGAGTTATTTCATGTTTTATTATCTTCTTTTTGATAAAAACCTTCTGCGAAAGTTTTATAACAATCACACAAAAGGACGGTGACTATTTGAACACGTTCCAAACCTGCTTTAGAATATTGCTGAATTACTAATGCCTTTCAAAGAAACCTTGAAAGATGTAAGGTTCATATATTTTATCATGGTAAACCATCACACATCATAGCTTGACAAATACATTTTCCATTTATAGGTACAATAAGACCTAACGTGAGAGAACTAGATCGATGTCAATTTTCTCTACCAAAATTTTGTCGATGTTTTAATTTAAGACGATTAAACTATAATATACTTTTCATGAGAACGTCATCCGGGAATAGTCACTTAATGTAGAGCTTATTGCAACAACTTTCAATTAAAATACAATTAATTAAAGAATTATTTTTCATCCAGAGAAAAATGACCGCTGCTCGAAATTTTAGTCCATTCATTTCTTGTCTCATACTATAAATGAGCAAACGCATAACATGGGATAAACGATTGTGACCACAGCTAGATGATAAACACAGTTTAAAAATTCGAAAAGATTGTTGAATCGCTAAGAACCAAGCGATGATAGTATTGAAGTATTACCAACGAATATACAAATGAGGAAAATGTTACAGATGAATCATCTCGGCGTGATTTTTCCGTAACTTCGGATCTTCTAGCAACTTGCAGGTTGTTGCTGATATAAAACATGTTATTTTCATCATTCCGAACAATATTTTCTTCCCAGTGGAAAGAGCGATAAATGACGAAAACTGGTTTACCATTGTGTATACTAGTAATGCTTTAGAATACTGCCCAGTCTTTTAAGATCTGTGAGGACGAGATAAATGCCACCGACGTTACTTTGAGAAAAAGGTTGCAGACATATTTCATTTATTAACAATTACCAGATCTAATCATAGTAGTGACTATAATGCTAATCGTCATTGCTTTTGGAAGTGTCAATTTTAGTTGGATGTAACTCTTAAGCTCTGCTATGGGCATAAACTCCCCTTTTCAGTTTACTAAAGGGCAATAAATTCCATTCACTATTATATTATTTGTTTGATTGAATATTTCAAAATATTCACTTAATTGCTGTAAAAAAGAATTGGAACTTAAAAAGTGCCTTTCACAAAAAAATTCAATTAAAACCAGTATTTGTGTTTTAGTTTGTAACCAGTTCATGCAAGATGATTAAAATTTCGCTTTAGACAGTTAGCAAAGTATTTGTTACAGTATCGGTTTCATAGTTGGTCAACGTGTATTTTCAATGTTACTCAAGTGAAATATCACTTTGATAAGACACCTAATAACTTTTGCAATTATTCGTTTATGTCTAGAATGACCAGTTACCAAGTGGCAGTACAATTGACGGTAAGATTATAGACAAAAGCTATGATCAAAATGCCTTTTTCAGTACCTTTGAAAGAATCTTATCAAACTTTGAAAAACGGGAATAAAGTCAATTATTTTAGTAGTTTGGGTCAAGCAATAAGCCCAATTAATTGCTTGTTTGTTTTTTTTTTTGTTTTTTTTGAAGTCAATGTAGTCAAATCAAACCAAATAAACTTAAAGACTGCCGGTTCATGCACCGATTTACTGGAGCGTTTTTAACAGTGTGTAAAACATTACATGACGGTAGACAACTGCAGTTGTAAGTTAATACCTGATTTAGTTAAAGTAAAATAAAAAATATCCGGCCCCCTAAAGTGTATTTATTATAGGCGAACCCATATTTGATGCGGAACTCACATAACGCACAGTAATTTAATATTTCAACGTGATACATTTTACGTCTGGTAGCATTTAGTTTAGTATGCCAAAATATTGAAGTTATTCGGCATACGGCTTGCAGTGTTAACCTACCAGTAACTTATTGAATATCGCAATTTACAAACAGTTTTAAAGATGTTCACAATTATCTTCATGTAGGGTCGTCGTTCTTCTTCTATCAAAAACCCGAGTATCCAAGAGATTGTACTGAAGTCCGTGATTCTTGTTCGTCATCAGTATCTAGTGGTGCATATCTTATAAAACCAGATGGATACGATGAACCATTTGAAGCTTACTGTGACAATGAAATTGATTCCGGAGGCTGGACCGTAAGCATAACTAAATATACAACAAAGAAACCTATAAGAATATTAGAACACAACTGCATTGTTTCAGATCTGTATTCTTTAAAAACAATGCTTAGGAATCACTCATTTTTGTCAACACTCTTTATGCCCACTACCTAATCATGTTTAGATGCTAACTGCCAATGTCAAATCCCTCTATCATTTGAAACACGTTGTCAATGCCTAGATACGTACTGTTTAAATGCTAAATATATTTACATTATCGTTGTGTCTACTATGATTAGTGCTCAACGGCTAACAGGCTAAACACATTGGTTCAGGGTATTCTAGAACCGATAATTCTTCATGGCCACAAAACTAAACCACATTATAGTGAGTAGCCTTTTCTTCTATTTCATGTGGTCCATACAGGTAATTCTACGTCGATTTGATGGTTCCGTTGGTTTTAATAGAAACTGGAATGACTACAAGAGAGGTTTCGGATTTTTGTCTACGGAACTATGGCTTGGTAATGAGAAAGTCTCCTACCTAACAAATCAAGCACAGTATGAGCTCTATATTAATATAACGATGGAAAATGGTTTATCCTGTAATATGAAGTATACCGCCTTTCGAATCAGTGACGAGTGGGGTGAATACACGATTGCTGCTGTTGGAATGTATGACAGCGATGCAGGTGAGCATTTCTACATTTGTCTTGACAAAGAGAGCGATAGAATCGCTGCTTTGGAAGCCGGTTCTCAAGAAAATTTATGAAAACAAAAAATTGTTAACCTTAAGTATGCCCCCATGATACCAAGTCCTTCGTTAAGTATCAGTCTGACCTTGGACTAAACAGGCCACTGCAACTTATACTTGTACTTTGTCGGGTGGCTTTTTGTAGAAATGGTTACTGGCATTCCCAATGAACAGAAAATTCAATAAAGATCTAAAACAAATCACCATTTTCTTCCACCTTCGAAACAATTCAAGCTTGCAGATGGAAAGAGGAAGACGACAGTCCACCAACGGATGTATCAACAAGCTTCACCGATTGTAATGACGCGTACAATGCTGGTAACACACAAGATGGCGTATACTCTATCAGCCCTACTGGATGGACTGAATCACCGTTTGATGTATTCTGTAATATGTCCATTGATGGAGGAAGCTGGACGGTACGTCTAATGAGAAATTGTCCTTCACTACAGAGTAAATATACCTTTAGAGTTGAGTAGACCATTACTCAGGGCAGTAGCCTGCTCTTAATCAAAATATGTAGTTGCAAATCATGTTTTGTGGAAAACAGAAAGATCACTATGTTGGGACTGTAAACTATCCTCTGGATTGTTATAACATTATAATGAAACATTAAAACGGACACTCGACTATCTCTCAGCTCTTACGGCATCTAGTGAGCCAGTTATCCCCTGCGACAGGAATTCTGTTTCTTTGGCCTCGTATCGCTTTGCTATGCAGTACTAAAGTTCCGTGGAATGAACTGTATTTAGATGCATGTGGTGTAAATTTTAATAAGTAGCTTTGAGGAGAGCTTTTGGACACTGCAAACTGCATTCTTTGTCTTTAGTTACGCGATGCCGAACTTTTAAAGAACTTAATCTAACACCAAAGTCTCCTCTTTTACACTATCTAAAACTCTATATTACCAGGAATTATTTTTACTATAAGTGTAAGTGTCAAATCTTTACACTAAAATAATTTCAATTGTCCTTATTACTTACTTTCTTAATATCATCCATGAATTTTGTTTCATTGTTATTAATAAAAGGTAATTCAACGTCGTGTTAATGGTTCCACTGACTTCTACCAAAATTGGATGTCTTACAAGGAGGGGTTCGGCAAATTAGAACACGAATTTTGGCTTGGGAATGAAAAAATTTATCATCTTTTAAACCAATCTACCTATGAATACCGCTTTGACTTTGTATGGTCATCAACCTCGTATCACCACAAGTACGACAGGTTCAATATCGATGACGAGACCAATAAATATAAAGTAACTGATGTTGGTTCTTGGTCTGGAACTGATGGTATGTATGGCATTGTCATTGAAAACGATAAATCCTATCCAATTACACTTAAGTTATCTTTGTCTGGTCGAACTGAATTTGTTCCCATTACTACATTTCTGCACTGGGATCTGCATTGGCTGTTTCACACAACTTTTAGTAATCTGCGTAATTACTCACATAACTGTGTCCGGGAAGTTCCACTACCGTTTTGAGTTAACCAATCACACCGTGGAGTCTAGTGAAGCATGTAGGTTACTTTATCACACAATACGTAGGTAAGACTGGCAATTTTACGCTGGGAGCCAAGATTGTGTCCTATTTGGATATTGGTTAAATGGGGGCTGAAATCACCAGTTAAGTACATACATTGGTCCGATAATGATGCCAATTTGATATATTCAACTAAGAACTGTGCAAATGTCAGCTAAGAGAGTAGCTCTCTACGAATCATAATTCATCTGATATCATGCATGTACTTGTTTGCGGAGGTAGGGACAACAGGGTAGGTTAATTTTGTAACGTACCTGTGCTTTGATTTGTAAACAGACTTTGGTAAATGTTTTTCATGTTTACTTTGTCCTGAATTGTAACGGTTCCTCGTCAATCTATGACGCCAGCTTTTAACCCTGAAGAGTGTATATAGAACTGCACTAAGCTTATGTCCTGTTCAATTTGAACCGGATCTGATCAATCGAGTACCATATCGGAATCTAGTTTAACAACTGCATATATTTCCTCTTGAACCAGAAGTTGCCTTTTCTTAGCCAAATCTAATTTTACATTTAACCGAATTCCAGTTACGTACTTCATTGACCAGACAACGAAAAGGACAAAATAAGAAAACTTCGCATTGTTTTTTGGTTGATATTTTCTCCCCCTCCTATCCCAACTTATGCCCAATCGATGAACTATGTTTGCAAGTAATGTAAGAATTCCGTTGTACTCTTGAAAATAAAAACCATAACTTTCCTTGAAGGTGAAACAATATGCTTGTTAATTCTGAAGAAATCGTTGTGAGAAAAAGCCTCGACATAGGCTGCACACCTTTACACATTTCCATTTGTATATTTCATTAAAAACATTACACATTATTTACACATGACCTTTGGAAGCTGTTTACAAAAGGAGTTCACTAGGAACCTTTTAATCTCTAATTTTGGTATTTGCTTAGGTATTTTTATTCTCGAGCACTGCTAGAAATGATGATTAATCAAAGGTAGAAAAGTCTCAAATTTAACATTAGCGGGGACTCCATTCCCCCTCCACCCCCTCTACGCGTCCCCTGGCTCCTAAGGCTCAGTCAGTTAAAGTTAAGAGAAATTTGGTTAATTAAGGGTAACCAAACGGTATGAAGTTTAGGGATATGACATTTTATATTGATTAAAAAGCATTGCAAAAGGAGATTTTTCACCGTATTAGTTCGGAACAAGATGTACTACAATATGTCCAAGTAATTCGGTTAAACATCTTTTGCACCCTCCTAACTATGAACAAACACATTCTGAAGTAGCTACGTTTTAGACCAGTGCTGAAAGTTTAGTCAACGATGATTAAGTGAATATTAAATTTAAATATTAAGCACTATCATAAAGACCTCTTAAGCTAGGATCTGGGAAGTTATTGTAAACCAACGGTATGATTGTTATTGAAATGGTAAGATGGTAGGGAATTACTGTTTATTTGTTGTACAATGCCCTACCGTCCTGAACAATCTTAAAACAAATAAATATTCTCATGTGATCACCAGCTGGACCCCCTTTTCTTTTCTTGAATACCTAGGCCTAACTTATATCAAAATGGTTTGAAGAAAGACTTACGTGGACTGGTTGAATAAAAAAAAACTGTATAGCAATATAAAGCTTGGGTCAACAAATGACTCTTCATTTTATTTCGCAACATCAGCACCTATTCTGCTTTTTTCTCCCTTTGTCTTCTATCCAGGTTATAGCCTTCATAATACTCTAAATATCGAGTTCAGTACACACGACCAGGACAACGACAAAAGGAGCTACAACTGTGCGGAAGGACACCGCGGTGGCTGGTGGTACGGCGGTTACTATTATGATTATAGTTATGGTTATTGTTATACATTTCAGAATGGAACCAGGTACATACTTTGTACATATAACAATGCAAACGGCGAATACAACGGTGGCAATGGAGAGAACATCTTTGATTATTATTATGGTTGCGATATAAAATATACAGAGATAAAAGTACGAAGAATTTTGTGAAACAGCACAGCTGATAATGGACAAGCAAATCTTCTTATATAGATATTTAATTAATTTGGAAAAGTAATTACGGGGAAGGAACGCAATATTTATTGACATGGAAGTAAATAACGCTAACTTAACATATTCTTTCCAATTGGTCGTGGCTTGTAATTCAAAACAGTTATTTTGAGGGTTCTTGAGTGTTTAATAAAAGCAGTTATGAAAAAACATTCTTCCCAACTAACATAGTATTGTACGTTAATTCAATAAAATGAACCACAGTCTCTCTATCACCAACCAACACAAAATGTAAACGTTTCTTTAATAATTCCATGTGTCAAACACGTCAGCCATCCTCCCTGTTATGCTGTAACTGTTGCTCATAGTGTATTACTCAAAATCACATGAAATTGTTTATGACAAAGTTAATATAGTAACAGCAGAAATACTTAAGAAGTAAATGACCTCCCACAAACTTTTGTCGCAAGTCGCTACAACGCTCCAGTATTAGGAGTGACTTCCAGCAACTGCGAAAATTATTTGAAATATAAAATATCCAAAATTGTTCGTACAGATTTACCAAGGATATATTTGTATTAAAAACATTGAATTTGAAAGGATAATGCGATTCAAATAGACAAATTTTAAAACAGAAATGGTAATTCATGTCTTAAACAATCTCTTAAAAACAGTCTCTTCATCGATAAGGAATGCAGTGCTGACATGAGAGACTTCATCATTATCTTTAAAACACATACTTATTAATACATCAAGGAAGAGGATGTTTACAGAGTACACCATTGCTGAGTGAAACCAGCAAAAGTGCCATTGCTTTCTCTTGTTAGTAGAAAAATACCCTATGCATAAAATCACCACTGACTACTGATATTGGAAGAAACTGGAGCAGCAAGCTGTTAACGTTACGTTCTCATATTGATAAATCCAAGTACTTTCAGAAGACGCTGATGTATCATATCATGAAAAAGTGTCCCTTCTTCAATTCACTTTCAATTTTCTCAACATTTATTCGAGACGCTCCTCAGGAATTTCATGCAAGGAAAGGTACACAAAAATCAAAACAGAGCTAAAAGTGACTCAAAAGGAACTCAGAGAAAACCCCATGGAGCTTGTGGTATGGGTCCTCCTTAAACAGGGACATATAACCACAATGTTTACAAAAAATGAAATAAGGTAATATATGAATGTTTATATAAACGTAAAAAATCAGTTAACAATGTTTATTCATTAAATGACGGTCCAGGGATTTCTTGAATATGCACGAAGAGTGACAGCCTTGAGTTTCAGCGATGGAGGGGGGGGGGCTCATGAGATAGGATGGGTGAGGCTAAATATTTCGTGGAAAACGGTGAGCTTAAACGAATGAGAAGAGAGGGAGTCCTGGAACGTGTAAGGTGGGTATGAGTTTCTTGTAGGAATTGTAAGATGGATCTTACATCCAAGAGTACATAAAATACAAACTTGATATCGATAAATATCCAGCAAAGGTAGAATGTTGAGCTTAGCGAAAGAGTCAAGAGAGGAACGGAAAGGTCACTTATTAAGTATAAAAAGCAAAGGTCAATAATTAAGTATGAAGTAAAAGTTCTTTTGTACAGAATTAGGAGGGGATACATCTTAGAGCAGTAAAAACAACCCCACTTATGAGCACAATAAGGCAAGTACTGTTTAATCGGACGGGTAATGTTTCAACAATCCTTGGAACTGTTTTGAAGATAGACTGAATGAGATGATTCCACGTAAGATTGTTATGTATTAAAACACCGAGGAAGTTCACAGAATTTCAAAATGGGACCTCTGCTCCACATCAATATCAATAGTGGTTGAGCAATCTATTTGGTGAACAGAAAAGAATTGAGGCCGTTTTATTTACATTGAGTAGTTACTTATTTACCGAGGCCGTTTTATTTACATTGAGTAGTTACTTATTTACACGAAACCATTCACGAACCTTGCGTAGTTTATTTTGAACACTTTTTATCAAGGTCCTGGATCATCATGATGCAGAAAATGTAAGTATTGTTGGCGTATAAAATGAAATGAAGAAATGAAAAATTATATAATGTTTTGATAGAAATTGAAAATGACAACCAAAGATAACTTAAAGGCCGTTTAACTCATTAGGCGATTGGATGTAGCACTCTTGGAAATGTTGATTGCTTTGCCGAACTTAGGCCCATACGCAAGGGATGAGAGTAGGTTCTTATGTTTTAGACTAACATTCGAACCACATTTCGAACTATAAAGTGGTTAGTCGTCTGGCTGGTGTGTTTTCCCTAACCTTAACAATACAGATACTGGCTGCAAAATTAACATAGGCTTATTTCATATGGACATTTATTCTTATTTCATCATAGTACGTATAATTACGTCATACTCAATGCCGAAATCGCTCGATTCGTGCTCGACATTATTAGCATGAGTTCTTTCGACAATTACGTTATATTTTTTGTGCATTTGGTCTTTCTTGTATACCTAGGCTTATTATGTTCGTAGTTTGCAGGATCCCTTGGGGCTGCTTCATGAATTTCTACACCCGAATGGGAATTACTCTTCTTGAAAAGTGAAGAAAAACTCATTCTACCGTGATTGTAATTTGAAAGTCCTCAGAACCGGGTAAATCACATGTAAGGTCACTAAATTTGACGTCCACCATACTTAACCCGTTACAAAGGGTTAAGTATTAACAAATGACTTACCATTTTTAAAAGACTGAATGGGCCCACTGATAACGAATGTTGATGCTCAAAATAAGTGATGCACTGGACAGAGCACACACCTAATTTACGCTAAAACCTTGTAGCCGTGTCTCACAACCTGCACGTAACTTAAAATGGGGGATAATAAACGGATTGGCGTTGACACTTAGGGGCAACACAACCAGGCGTGTAAAAGGTGCTACACTTTCAGAAAGTTCGGTCTGTCGGGAAAATTTCACGAAAAACGCCACTTTTTTCAACTTATTTACCTTGTACGAAAAAATCTTTTATTTGAGGCCACAGAAATTTCAGGATATTTTATGAGCACAAAGTTTTACTTAAGTGAATTATTGTTGGCGGAGATATTATTTTAGATACATTTAACCAGAGACGTAACACTCTCAGATGTAACTATATTGGGGAAATTATTTTGCTTGTTGGGAAATTATTACATATTTTTAGAAACACTTTGTATTGTGGTGGTTACGAAGAAAACTCCCTTTCTAACTCATGCCAGTGCAGTGCTAAAACCGTTTGTAAATTCCTTTAAAATCAAACTATTCGGTGCGCTCGCGAGCATCCTTCAAGCGTCCAAATAATAATTTAAGAAGGACAGAGCGTGCTTTTGATTATTGCAAAATTCTGTGCAGCCTCCGTGATTGCCCATCCTAGCTTCCAGCCTTCAAATCTGCTCCATCACTAAAAGAAATGGAATGGCAATTATTCCTGGCTATTATGAAACAAAATGGCTTATGGCAATTTTAGGTCTGTTAAGTGCTTACTCAGTGAAATTTGTAGATAGGTTATTGCTATGTAAAATGAAGGCAAATATCGCTAACATCGTCAGCAAAATCGTCATTTTTGGTGCGTATCGTGCCAATGTATACACTGTAAAAAATTTCTCCCTAAATTTACAATAAAAAGTACTGGCAACCAGTTTCACAGAAATTCTCTGTAAAATTGAACTGCTCTGTAAAATGACACACATTTCTTTTAATTTTACAGATCAGTTATATTTGACATAAAATTTCTGTGAAACTGGTCGCCAGTCCTTTTTACTGTAAATTTACAAACCGACTGTAGTTTTACAGGAAAAACAAAATCACATTAAATGGTCTGTTTTAACTGTTGCCAGTAGCTTTTATTGGAAAAAAAAACATCTTGAAACAGCAACAGTCAGAAGATCATGTACTGTTAGTATAGCATGGGTATAGCATTTGTTAAGCTGGCCTGCCTTGACTTAAACAGCGGTTGTCAGAAAGTTTTTAGCATAGGCTAGAGTGGATAGTATTGTGAGTTTTGGGGACTGGCTAGGCCCGACAACTCGACAATTAACGGTGTTAACCCGAACAAATATTACCAAAGCCTAACATTAACATTAGGCTTAGTTCTAACTGTCAGATTACGCTACAATTGACGTTAGGCTATGATCACACCGTAACGTAACCACCTTTTGACGATCGACTGGGCGAGAAAATATAACGTTTTTGGCCGCTAGCTTTGAAATGATTGTCTACAATTACTATTCTATAACAAAACAACGAGTTTTTGAGACATGAATGTGCCGGATTAGTAAACACGTAATATCTTACCATCTGTGTCTATCAAACAGAAGAGTATTTGTGCGCGCCGCGGACTTGGCCGGAAGCCCATGCATATGCGCATGCGCGTAGGTTATTACAGCTATACTTTCGGTGCAACACCGGTAAGGGCTGTGAATATGCAAAAATACTGGGAATTCCACTAACAGACGGGTTTGTTTATCTTTTAGAACAAACTTTTTCCGGTAGATTTACAGAAAACTACGCAATTATGTAGTTTCAGTACAAACGACTGTTAAAGTATCAATTACAGACACTTTCTGTAGAAAAAGTACATGAGAATGTATTTGAAATTACACTCATTTTTACAGTGTAGCTTTTCTCCTGTTAACCTTTCAGACCTTATCATCAAATAAAGTGAGTATAATTATTGCAAAACTGTAGAAATCTATGCCCCCCTCCCCACACCATCTATCCAGCCTCATCTTGGAGAAATCCACCGATTTTTGGTCTGAATTACGCTATTTTGAAAAGATGTAGACAAACTGCTATTTCATGATCTTTTTAGTGCGTACTCAATTATATTTACAGACAATTTAATGCTTTATTCTGGTGCTTGCGATGGTGTAATTGTTCTAGAGCTTAAGGTGGCATTGTTCTCTGGTCCCCGGCCTACAGAGAGACACTGTCGAAATGGGTCACAAGGTCGCAAGTTAAGGCCAATCTGATGTTCCTACCTGGAACATGAAACGACTACGTACTTCGGAGCTAGTATACTTCCATGACCAAATAGACCTTGCTGTTGTAACAGTCATGTGAAAACGTGTCCAGGGCGAACGTCAAGTTGACACTGGAAGTCTGCCAATATTTTTGCTTTTGTTGTACTCAGTCCCGTCATACATATGATTTCCAATCTGTACTTTTTCAAATATTACTTTAAGCGAGTGTTACTAGTTGACTGTTCTTTACACAGATATTTTGTTGGGAACGTAACCCATATTTGCTGGAGAAGGGTCCTGCGACCCCTACAGCCATTGATCCTTAGGAACTCTTCTACTTAGACAGGCAGATCTGTGGACCAGGTGCATCAGTCCAGCGCGCAACCGACTTCTTCGGATGGAGATCCAATCTTGAGTTGAAGGAATCTGAATCGGAAAGAAAACCCTGGAACTTGGGCGGAATTCGAAATAAATTGGTGACAAGCAGTGCATTCAAGCATTCTTTTTTTGGGGGGAGGGGGGGTTGAGGACAGTTACCGGAGTACTTATCCGCTCAGATATTAAGTCTGATGTCTTTCGGGATTCCTTTACCATCATCAATTTGTGATGAAAAGACGGACAAATTGTGAATAAGACAAGGGCACGCACAAATACCAAAGTTTTAAGTTACCCTACCAAAATTGTTGTCACTTACCACATGGAAAGACATTACCTCGGAAAAATAATTCTGTTAAGGTTCATAAAGCTTATCCTATGCAAACGTGCTAATTATCATGGTGGGTCTTGATTTCTGCCACAGCATGTCTTCAGCATGTCTTCATCATCATCGATTCCTGCTTTGCAGGATAGTTCCTGCTCAAATAGAAAAAAAAATGTAATTCAGAAATACCCACTTACGTCTTCTTGACTTTAGAAGCCTTGTTTGTTTTTCCAATTGGTTACCTGACGTCGTTGTTCAAATGGGAATTAAAAATTTTATCCGTCATTACGACATTTTAAAGTAACAGTGGTAATAACAGTTACAACGCGGGTTTCAAATTAGCATACTAAAAAGAATGGAGAAATTATCTTTTTCATTTTTTTATTCATAACTATTGAAACTGTTCATACCATCACCGTACCAATAGAAGAGTTTTGAAAGATAATACTCAATTTATGCAAGAGAAAAGGAAAACGACTATACAAATCATCCCGGAATTTCAGTCATCGTGTGGAGACAATCATACAATCATCCCATGTTTGAACGTACATTTGTTCTTCAGCTACATGTTTTAATATAAAAAAATTTGGACGGTATCATCAATGCAAATATATAGAGAAACTCAAAAAAAAAATTTTCATATATTTATTATTCTTAAAAAAGCTATTATCTGTATTCTTCTCTAGACATATCTCTGTAAAGTATTTTAATGCCATAATATTTATCTTTGTACTTCAATAAAGCCGGATCTAAGTAAAGGAAATGTAGGGCTTGGATGCTTTTTTTATTCTAAGCGTCCACTTCATTTGTCAGCAATACACTTGATAACAATTTATTAGGCATGCAAAATCTTCCATTCATTCAAAGATTCGGAATATTGCTTGCCTTGGAGGATGCAGTTCATCGTAATAAATTTCGGTAGTTTAATAGAAATCTTTTGGGTAGAAAGGCGCATAATAACTCACTTGGAAAAAGAAGGTAAAAAGAGATTTTACTTATGCCCTGATATTTCGGTCTCCGGTCACTCCCATGAAACATACGAACAACCTGTAAAACTTCGCTCTCATTGTTTTTCAATTGCCATTTACAATCTGGGCACCGATGCTAGAGGAGCAGGCGGACTCGCCTCCACACCGTTTGAACTGAGGGATATCCATTATCAAAATATTCCTACAGTGCTATCAACAGGGATGGATGCAAGATTTTAAAAACGGGGGTCAACCGAGTGCGGAAGACACAAGTGAGCCACGTAGTGGCTATGGGGAGCTTACAAGGGATGTTCACCTCCCGACATGGAGACTTTACTAAAAGTTTCTTAAAACTGCACAATTTTGTGACTCTTACAACGTAAATTACAGACCTTAATATGGCTGTCATTATGTCCCATTTACCGACAGAATCAGCAACTTTTCAGTTAAAGACACAGTGACGCCGCTTGGATTTGATGATTGGGGGAACCACAGAAGATGGTGCTGCAAACTTACTCCAGACATATTCGAAATGTGTCCATATGAGTATCTACGATACATTACACCCGGGATGGACCCATCTTTTGTCACTAGTGCAAAGATACTGTCCTGAGGAAGGAGTCGAAAGGGAGGAGCCCTTTGAGGAATTTTGGTACGTCAAAGGTAGCATGGATGCAAAATAGTACTATCTTTGTCAAAGTTTCAAACTGATCATATGTTGAAAATTCTCATACTTTACGGATTTGTTTTTATTTTTGTTGAGTGTAAGAGAAGGATGTGGTGTCTAAGTGCAAGGGTGAAACTTCTCATGAGAAATTTTTGGTCATGTAAGGTGGCGTAGATTCTAAATAGTGCTATCTTTGGCAAAGCTTTAAACAGATTTGATGTTAAGGAATTACCATTATTTACTGATGTTGTGGTTATGACATGGCATCCCTCCAGCGCTAGCACCATAAGACTAGCATGGGATCTGTGTTAATTTCAAAATGGGAACGTTAGTGAGATGCTTTTGACTAACATTCAAATGACACTACAGGAAAGCTAACCAAACACTGAGCAAAAAAAAGTAGTTCTACTAATTTGACGAGAACTCATATGAACAGCTTCTAATGGGGGAATGACCGAGAGAGGACTAAGGAGGATAAGGATAAGCTTGTGTTATGAGTTATGTACTTCAAATCATGAAGGCTTACTACACGATACACGTGTTGCTCAAAAATGTTAGGTTGCCTGGTGTAGGTGCTTGTTATCGGAAAATAGTTTCCGATAGCATAATTTCATGCATTATCGCTCTCATAATGATAATCAGGGCATGGAGTGTAAATCATGCCAATTATGGGAGGAGCGCGCCAAAATTTCATATAATAATTGTTATAAAACCCGTATTGGTACCTTTGAAAAAATAGAACTGCAGGTTAAAACGAAAAAGCATTTCGATTGTTCCTGACCGATATCTGATGCAAAAGGAACTAAAAGTTTGGTAGAATTTCCCTCTGATATAAAAGAGGTCCGGTAACTTAGACTCCCATCCGCCCCTGCTCCAAGAGCTAAAGTATGATTCCTCCCGTGACGTTTCTACAAAAATCGAATCACACTGATTTGTTGTGTGAAACGCCCAACTGTGCTTTATATATTTCACTTGTAGCATTTTAATGGCAACGGTCCATTTATTTTCCAACATCCGCTGCAGGTGTTATGATGTTTTGGTAATTAAATTTATGTATGGTTATGTACCAGTGCCAGTGGTAAAGAGTTACAGAGGATAAAATTTAAAAAATCGTGTGACAGTGGTATACATGTATCAAATGCTCAAAAACACATGCGTGTAAGTTAGGGTTGGCGGATGTAAACTCTTTCTCGTTTGCACGCAGATAGCAGAACTGGAATCTACTTCCATTGTGACAGTTGTAAAAGCCCGCCGTATCAGAGGCTGGATTCACAAAGACTACTTACGCACAGAAATTTGATGCGCATCTTGCTTAGTTGGTATTCACGAAGAGAAAGGTATTTTGCATTACTTTACGCAAGTAGGGGGAAGCACGGGTAAAGGAAACCACCCGAACAAAAGGATTCACCCCGATAGATTAGCCATCTTAAGCTGTTGGCGTTCCAAGATCTACCCAGCATGTGACTTGCCATATGGCAACTATCTTCCCGCTATAAACGTTCGCGACTGACAGAGTAGAGAGCATTTGGAAGAAAAAAAAAAAAAAAAAAAAACATTATTAAAAATGTAAGGATGAAAATTGACTGTTCGTACTAGGTGAAAGGTTCATTGATATGATGTACCCATATTATTCTACAAAGTTCATATAAAGTATTATTTGACAATAGATAACAAGTGGGCAATCCACGGAGTTGCTTATCTCATCGCTAGCACTGAGCCGTGTAACTGGAGGACGCATGTCAATGTGGAAGCC
>WURT03641455.1:0-19969 GCA_009936505.3 Holothuria glaberrima | reverse complement strand
AAAATGTGTGAAAAACTTCATTTTTATCAGTCTTTACGTTTACTGACCGTGTGTTGCAGAATAACAGGTCAGTGTTTGACCAATCAGAATGCAGGATTCTCAATCACAGATGGCTAGAGGTGGTAGAATACATATTACAACATAATATTATAAAGAACCTCACACATATGAAAGGAGGTATGACACACTGCATGAAGCATACACATTACTCTCAGCAAAAACAAGTCGCAGCAAAACTGGTATGCATGCAACAGAAAAATTATGACTATCAAGACCTATGTGAGTCTCATTCTTCATGAAGAGTTTCAGGTTTTGCACCTGCGGTGTGATATGATGCGTTTTTGCAAATGTCACTGTATAATGCATCTCCCTGTTTGTTGTACACCACATTTTACAAAAGTCCTGCAAGTTATTTACTGGACATGTAGATAATCAAACTTTCATTGCATCATTATTGTACCTACTACATTGCTATACTACGCAAATGTACCACTAATGTATGCCACAAACACGTCGTCTTCTGCCCATGTGCTGACTAAAGTAACTGCAAAATTTCAATGCTATTGACACTAAACATCGAAAAAAAAATGTAAAATTATGTAATTTAAGCAAAACTAAGAAAAATCTGCCAAACATGACATTTCAACAATGTGTTTGATACCTGAGTTTTATTAACTGCAATTTGGGGATGAATGTAAAACATTCCGGAATAAGAAATACGTCAAACCAAAAAGAACCACCTTTGGAGGAGAAACTAAATTATGGACATGCAAGAAGGCAATAGCAGAATGGAAGAAAGACAGTGAAGAGAAAGAGATAAAAGTGAAGAAGCAATGAATTATTACCTGTTTCTGCTAGAAGACGGAATGCTGAATGATGGGAATGGATTGCAAAAAGAAGGAAAACATTGGATTTTGAGTAAATATTTTATTTAAGCTTAAGAAAAGATGTGTACATGCAGATGTCTATTACGAATATCTCCCATCTTTTTGCAGAGATGTAACAATAACATACATTGAACAAAAGCAATGGAACATGAATGGCATTAAAGAAGCTATATAATTCATCATTATAACTTTGCTACACTTCATTTTCAGCTTCATAGAAGTTTAAAATGAAGACATTTGTAAAATGCACAGACCAATCAATCTTTTAAGTGTTTAAAATTTGGAATAATTTTGTACAGTAAACATACAGTATACTGACATCAAATGGTCTATAAATGCTATAAAGCTTCAGCAAAACAACTTCTTAAGGAACAAAAAGACATGAGACCAGATCTATAGATAACTTGAAACAAGCTACTGTGCAACTTTAGTACATAGAATTATAGTTGATACTTTGGGCGGAGGTTAAACGAAAAGTTAACTTTATGCTAAAACTCTAAGACCCAATAAATCTTGGGGAAATGATCAACTACAAGCTACATATTTGGCTGATGGGGGAGTTCTTTCTTTTTTCTGATGACTTCAACTTAATCCAATAAGCTAGCAACATCATTCATGTTTAGCAATCCTCTAACAAGTGCCATACTAAGAACAATGCTTTGTTGGTTGGTGCCAACATTTTGAGGGCAGAAGCTATAAAACTTGAAATGAATGTTTAATTGAAATAAATCAATGAAATTTGTCCTTCCTAAATAAAAAAATCTCATGCAAATAGGCTGCAGAGGCAAAAGTCTAATTTTAAGGATAACAATCCATAAAGTTTTCAGCAGTATTTCTGAAATGAGCAGTATAGAATCATGTTCACATTTTTGCATAAAATCTAACTAATATACTGTACTTTTATCAGGGTCACTGAGCATCCAAAGAAGCACTCTTTTTTATTTCCTAAAAACTGGCAATGCTATGGCAAAAGCAACAACCCATCCCCCATTTTTACTTCAGATGTGGCAGATGAAAACTCCTTTTTGTATTGACCCTGTACTTTTTAATCCTGGGTAATTATTATAGAAATGTCAAGAAATACTACAAACCCATATGAATATTCATAACTTTATGCATAGTAAAGCATTCACACAAGTGTTAGTCCTGCCAGTTTGCTTTAAACTGATAGCATGATATTAAAAGTTGCCAATCTTTAGAACTTCTAAAATGCATGGCATCTTTAACACTCAATGCATGGCATCATCAATGATTCTAATAAAGAGGTGAAAATCATTTGTGATCAACTCAGCTGCATAATCCTGCCCCAAATGATTAGTTTCCATGAACTTTACTCAAAGGGGTAAATAATGCAGCTTTACACAATTTAAAGCAGTTGCAGAAACACTCAAACACCTCACACAAGTGCTATCAGCAGCTGGAAAACTATACTCCCTCAAACAGTTCAAGAAGTTGAATGGGACATTTTTATTTTGCTTTTGTTAAAGGAAAATATTGTATTCCCTTTACAACAAAATTTTCATATTTTGAAACCAATAATAATATGTACATAATGATGGAAAATATAAAATTAGTCAGTACGATAGCTTTCTTTTCAAGAAGGTGCTATAAACAGGAAGAAAGTTGGTGGTATCAAACATAACTTGTTAACCCAAACTTTCAGGGATTCAAATGATGCAACATCTGGCACTCTTGTAATGCATATGAGATATAACTACTGCTTGGGTTTATTAGTGAGACAGAAGGGCTTAATAAAGATTAAAGGTATCTTCTTTGTATCCCATTTTGGTGAATTTTAAATGCAATATTTCCCTATAAATCACTCCTTTAGGGCTACTGGGCTGCATTGGATCCCACTGAGGTAAATTTATACATGTGATCTAAATCTGTTTCCAATTATGCAAACTTTCTCAGACAAGCTTTTCGTAAAATGATTTATACTGCACCAGGCTATTTACTAATACAGGATATTTTGGCATTAATTACTGTATTTCCAATCTTTTCATTGTATTAGTTATAAAACATCATTCCTTAAGATGTTGTTTAAATGAATATGACTGAGAGCGGTAATGGCATTAACGACAATCTCAAGATGAAAGGAATATGGATGCAAAATGGCACACAACAGTTAAATACTACGGCTGTAAAAAGAAAATAATGTTAGAAGCACCGTGCAACAGCACCTTGAGTGTAGCTCTGACAAGGTTTTAAAGTAAATGATGAACATTTATGTCTTTAGAGAAATAACCACACCAAGTGTGAGTGCTATCTTTTGTGCTGACTAGTTATTTAAAAGTACAATGTTGTTTTGTTTAGTAGGCATTCACTACTGAGCATCAATGTGAATTCAACATCAGCTCTCACCCACCACCAACTGGCATCACAAAAAGCTATGATATGAGAATTGCTATTGTTAATTGTAAAATATAGACTTTTGTTTTTTGTTTACTGGGATACCTCACAGAACATCATCCCACTTTATCAATCCTAACTGCATTTTGGTCTCTTCCTGTTGATCACCTTAGGTAGGTAGCAACGAGTCCATTAATAGGAAAATCGTCTAGTGAAAACAATTTTTACTTTTATTTTTTGTTCTGCCTGCAATGCATTTAGTGCTCTTACAGGGAAATGGTTTGCTACTGGGTTCATTAGAACTACTCACTCAACACAACAGCAATATTCTCGTCTATGCCAATTAGCAACATTACTGAGCATTTCAACTGTTGACCTATTATTAATGCCTGACAGTATTCTGGAAAATGCTCCTTTGATAACCAGAAAGCCAAAGGGCTTCTTAGCCATTCCTTGCCATATGATACATTGTAACAAAAATTTATTAATCACCCACATGACAAGTATGAGATCCCTCACAATTATTCTACTGAAATCATGTTGATAAGGTAAAAACCTTCAGAAATCTTGTGACCCCAAAATAATTCTTCACCTCCACTTAGAACAATAAGGCTCACCCACCCTTCATGGTCATGTACATGCTAAATATGAACAACAAACAGGCCAAGTATGAGATCCCTTACAGTTATCTTCCTTAAAATATCATATTTAAAAGTTTTTGACCTTTTGCAACCCGAAACGACCTTTGACCTCCACAAAAATGATAGGGATCATCTACTCAATATGGGCATTCCACATACTATGACTATTGATCATTAACTTCTGTTGAGCTGGTTAGGTATAACATCACGTTATTCTGAGACATAATTATGAATGTTAAAATTTAATTGTCATATTATACGCTTTACATTTAGGCAAAAATAGAAGCAGACAGACCAACACTTTTAAGAAACATTTGCGAGCTACTGAGATCTCTACAAATCATACAACTGCAAATTTTTTTGGCATAGCAAACAGTGCTACACAGAAATAATTTAGAATGGCATTACTTTTCTTTTTGTTTGCAGCAAGTTTTGCCTAACTGTGTGTGATTATTTCGTTCTCTAACATTATTTCTTTCTTTTTGCAATCTGTAGTTGATACTTACACTGCATCACATATTCACACTATAAGAAAGTGTGTCACATTTTGAAACATTAGAAAGATTATTTGGAACCTTGGTTGGGCAGCCCTGAAACTGTAAAGTGTACATCTATTACTGTCAGCACTGAATATTTTAGGATATTCTCTCAATGGCTATTAAGTTCACTTTTACAGGTTCTTCTGTATTTTATGCTACACAGTGTACACTATGGCATCATCCATTTTCTTTCATAATTTCCGAAAGTACACAAAACATACTCAAGGGAAGGGTATCAAAGACTCATGTACACCTTTTCCAAATATCATAAATGAGTTTTATTGAAAATCATCGCTTTTCACATTTTTAAAATATGTTCAAGGAGGGGGTAAAAATGACCAGATAAATGGAGAATAAGACAACAATGTGAGGCTTTGCTTGCTTACAAACCAATGGAAGTTTTGTTAATATTTTTAGAGAAAATGTACGACAAAAACCAACATGCACCATTGTCTTCTTTTCTAGCATTAAAATTACATGCAACAGTGGAGTGGATACAAGGGTAGAGGTATGGCTTAGAAGAAAATGCTTTCATTCAAATTTCGTGAAAGACAGCACAGTCAGTGAGGGATGATGGATAAAACGCAGCAATAGCTATTTAAAATTTTTAGAAAGAATGTCATTTCCTTCAAAATAGTAGGAATGTGAAGGCCCAAGCCTGTCCTTGGTTCATACTTCAAACAAGATATTAAATCCTCATCAAACTCATACAAATGCCAAGATACATATGCAAATCGCATCTGGTGTGTCATACAGCAATTTGCGAGCATTACAGCAACTTGCAAGTAAGTTGTATACTGAAGGGAATACCTCCGACTTCCTCCTTGAACAAGTCACGACTGAATCTTCTCTGACGACTGAGTTTCCGACGAATCACTGGAGGTGGTGGCACTCCTATGGACTGCCTTCCTATGTAGTAATCGAATTGTTAAACTTTTCAACTGGGCACCCTCTATTCATCACTTTTTTCAGAACATTTTGTCACATACCAGCTTTTTTCAAATTATTAACTTTTAGTTTCTGTTTGTGAACAAGTGATGATGGTCTCTGCATTAGGTCCCCATGTTTTGTTTTTTAAACACATACACAGTCTATTAAACTACAACTTACTGTGTAATTCTCCAATTAAACACAATTGTGAGGAATAACTGCTTCCTGTTTATGGATTTAAAATCCATCTTCCCTCTGTGTGTGATTTTTTTTTTTTTTTTTTTTTTTTACAATGATATCTACTGGACAAACAATGAACTATCCTCGTAAGTTTACAATGTATCTAACATATTAACACACACGCAAGTTCTGCATTCCAAGAAAGAGATATGACACTTGGCCAAACATACAGCACATGTCAATTTGACGAGACAAATTGATTACAGTAAAATACAGCTAATCATACTCAGCTTGATGTGTAGTTTGGATTTAAGGTTAGGGGTACCATAGACAGTTTATGAGCCTGCTACACACTGTTCTGGATAAACCCATTGATATCTATGGGGACCTCTGTCTATAAGCTGAACATAACTTCGTAAAAATGAAGAAAAATATACAGTCAGTAATTTGTCCTTCAAATATCAGACTCCTTTGTTTGGGAAGGTAACTATTAAATGCAATTTACAAGGAGGAAAAACCAAACTAGTTGGTAAGATTTTTACTTTTTGAACAGAAATATTGTAGAGAGCAATTATTACAAGAGCCTCTTGCCAATTTTAAGCAGCAATCAGGAGGCAGTGATGGAGCAGCAATCCTGTCATACTTCCATTTACATAAATGCAGAAGATGATTTATTAAAATCAGTTGAAAACTTCAGTAGTCTTGTGTGTCTGGACACTTTTAAAGAAGGCTACCATATTACATGAGTAAACATATCTTTTACATAAACTGCACAATACATAAAGCCATCACCCCTTGGTGACAAGTGAAAATAGGATTTCTACATAAGAAATAAAAAATAAACAAATCTTCTATAAGTTGGGCTCTTATGGAACACTGCACATGTCACTTTGCATGGTGTTACTCTGTACCTTCTAAATCACTCTAAAGCTTGACCAATCTCACTGACAAGGTTAAACGTGTCACACTTCTCTAAAGCATCCATACTCCTGATATTTTAAGCCAAGTTAGGAAGTCAGAGTAAAAACTGATGAGAACCTCAATCATTTGTAATAACTCACACTCACCCAGAAGTAGTCTATGGACTTAACACCTTTTGCTTCAGTTTCAACCAAAAAAGAGAGGGAAAAAATACATCTTCCAACAAAAAAAGGAGAGAAAAAAAACATCAGCAAGTATTCTCACATGTTGACTAAAAATCCAAAAAACAACAAAGAAAAGAAGTTATGTGAAGATGAAATTTTCTTTATCCTTAGAACAATTACTTTCAGTGATGTTTCACTTATGTCATGTAAATCTTTATGGACAAACTCACTTGGTATAGAAGAATGGCTGACATCGATGTCTATGGATCGGGTCCTTGATATGATTCCATGGACTTTTCTTCCACTCTCAACACTGGAACTACTCCGTGGGGTAGAAGCGCCATCATCTGAACTCTCTATGGTTTTAACTGCAGGAAGGGTTGGCTGAAGTATGCTTGGCTGTAAATCCTGAGCTGAACTTTGACCTAACACAAGGGCTGCAGAAAAATACACAGTAAATCAAATGGGTGCTTTGTAGTTGTACAAAAGGTAAACACAAAAGTGGTACATTTGTTTGAAAACAAATGAAATTCTAATCTGTACAAAAAATGAAATCAAGTAAGCAGCACAACTTGAAAAGTGACTTTTCATGCCTTACACACAGCTAACAAGACTCAAAAGATTTCAAATCCTTCTGAGTCAATACAATGCAAGGAAAGGAAGGTGAGAGGGGAAGGGGGGGGGGGAGTGTGCAGTGGTTTGGGTGAGAGTCTGCTTCACTCACAAATTCAAACAGGTTTTATTAAGCCCATTCTCAACTACTGTATGTAAACCACACAATTTATTGTGACACACTCCTTTCAGTGATTTCTTATCTTCATCACATATGGGGAGGAAAAACACAACAAATGACTTTATTCTTAACATCATTACAATGCAAGACATGCCACAAGGTTAGCAGGTCAAGAATTAAAGGGAACTGGGGGATACTGTAGAAGATGGCAGAAACAAAGGGTAGCCTTTGAAAAAACAACTTGTTCTAACTAACCACACTTTAAAACATGTTTAAACTTCACTAAATCAATAACTAAAATTAAACGATGTAAAAAAATGGAAAATTATTAAAAAAAAAGTTGCATTCCATTTAATAAAGTGAAACACTTTCTCTTCAATTACCATTTTCTCACTTCTAAAGGAAATCCTAAATTATCACCCCTGAAGAGACCATAAAGAAGAAAAGACCCACACTTTCATGAAGCCTGAGATATGTTTCATACCAAATCAGGTTGTTCATAGCAAAAAGAAACACAACCAGAAAGCCCAAAAGACTTAATGATTCCTTGCCAAAAGGGGATGCTTTGTTACACAGAGATTTATCCCTCAAATTTACATTTCTTGACTACATCATTTTTTAAAATGATTCACAATTTGACCCCTGCTGACCTCACACGACCTTTGAATAATCCCACCAAAACTGAAAAGGCGAAGAAAAAAAATTGTCTAAGAAGACCTAATACCAAATATGGAAAGCGTCAGTCATTCCTATCTCGAGACATCGTGTATACAAGGTTTTCAGTTTTGACCTCTGGTGACCTCAAATGACCTTTGACCTCCACCAAAGACAATAGGATTCTTCCTCTCAACATGACAAATCTGTATACTTAATATGAAAAGTGCCGGTTATTGCTACCTCAAGATACCGTGTTTACAAGGTTTTTGGTTTTTGACCTCTGGTGACCTCAAAAGACCTTTGGCCTTCACCAAAAGCAGTAGGGCTCTTCCTCTCAACATGAAAAATCAGTACACCAAATATGAAAAGTGTCGGTCATTGCTATCTTGAGATATAGTGTTTACAAGCTAAGCATCACGTACGCACACCTACACACACACAACATCACCATTGCATAGATTCCTTGCCTGCCTTTGGCAATGAATCAATAAGCCAACGACTTGAGTAAAATTTTCTTTGAAACAAAATGATTGTTGAAATGGTAACATAGTTGACGACAAGAAATACTTTGAATGATGTTTCAGTAAAATGTTTCCAATGATGCTTCCCCTTGTCTATGCATATGGGAAGACATGCCCCAAGCAGGGTAGAGGTTGTGTGCCCTGAAATTTTCCCTAATAGATACACTGTCATGACATAAATGTTGCCTTTGCAGTTTTGTTGTCCTAAACTATAAAACAATCCTGTATGCTCATGGAGGGATGCCTTCCCCAGATTTCTCCAGACTTAAAAAGGACATAATAGCCTTGACCCAGACATAATACAAAACAAATGTCAGTACTTTTTAACACCTTTAAAATTTCATGCATGAAAGTTCTATATGACAACAAGAACTGAAACTATAGGCCCCTCCCCCCCCCCAACCTGACCACACGTAAACAGACAACTGCTGTAAAAGTACTTACAACAAAAAATGTGAAAACAGAGATCACTTAGATGAACCTTTAAATGTATTGTGACTCACTTAATCCAGTTTTACATCCATGCTTTATTCTGTACAAGTTTGTGGGCATATGATTCCTGGTTGCAGAGTAAGCCACTTCTACATCTTGGCAATATGAGGGCCATTTCATTTTTACCAATATAAAGCTTCCAAATTTTGTGATTACTTTCAGAGAAATATGCTGGCAGAAGCTTAACCCCAAGCAAAGATTTTTTTCTAAGGCTTAGTTTAATCAAAAGTAATAGCAGCATGCTGGCTTCATTATTCAAACCTGGCAGTTTTCTGACCTATCCTCTAAAATGGGAATATAATGTAACGCTTGCATTTTTTCATGGGTAGTCATGCAAAGCTCTGTTTACATCAGCTTTGCACTGCTACTGACACATGTAAAAACTGGTAAACATGATAGAGTGCTATGAAAACAAACTTTACTTTGTTCTTATTCAGAAAAGAAAAAAAAATACTATGAACAAACTGTCCTATGAACAAACCACCCAAACACTAATACTATGACAAAGTATGTACTATCATGCAAAAGTAAGGCATGTAGTTTACAAAGGTCTCACATTTTGAGGAACCTTGAAAAATTTTTTTATCACCAGCAATTTGTGTCACAGAGCTACATTTCCTCCTTTCTGTCATTTTTGAGCCCCTTTTCAGTAGCATTTCATCCTCTACTCATTGTCCCTGCACTGCCCTCTGCATTTCATCTTATTTCCTCATCTGTCCCGTAGAACTCTTTTGTAACTAACCTCCTTAACTTTGCTTCTTTTGTATTAATGTTTCCCTTTGTCTACCAGCTTCATGTTTTAATAATAGCAATCGCTATCACCAATTTGTATTGTTTGCGTTCTCTTTCAGTTTTTGTTCTATCCACAAACTATCATGTGTCTATACTAACTGTGGTGTGTTTCTTTGACAGCAAAATAAGCATGGTGAGTCTCACAGACTTTCCAAGACAGAGAAGCAATTCATACAAATCTTTCTGGATCCACAGGAAGTAAAGTGTATAGAAATTTGCATCTTTTGCTGCTACAGAGGAGGCCAAAATGTTAAAATTTTTCTCACTTCAGGCCCAACCATGGTGGGGCAAAGGTGGGCAGTCTCCATCGTATTCTAGACTGAAGAAATCTGTAGTGCTCAACTTAGCATATTTGGCATACCTCATTACACATTCCTGACAATTGCACAGTACACATTTCAGAGCAGGAGTGCAAGAAAAGATTGAAGCATAACTCCACATTTTCTATATACATTTTGTACAAAATCTTGAAGGTATCATCCTGTGAAGCAAACATCTGAAACTACTCCCACAATGAGTAAGGAGTTACAGCCCACATAAACACATTTCATGTGTCCTCCCCAAATAAAGTAAGTTTATACTCCATTTTGGCATTACTAACAGGATATGGCCATTGCACTGATACAAAAAAAGTTTGCAAAAGAAATGATCATTTTGTGTTGTGGTAGAACAGTAAATGATAAAGTATTAGACAGAGCAGCTTTAAGCAAAACTTTTGCAAATTACTTTTTAATGAGAAGCCTTCAAGCCAGTCACTACACCTACCAGCCGTCTCCAAGAAGAAATGGGCAAAACTATGTAACATTTTCAAATCGTAGTACAAATATTTCATAAGTAACTATAATTATTTCACTATACTTACTGCACATTTTGCATGAAAACTAAGTTACAAGGGACAACAGTGTATGAAGTTCTTTCTAAGAGTCTTCAAGAAACTGTCTGTGTATATTATTGTGTATTTACACTGCAACATTTATTTAAAGCCTAAATGAAGGTCATAATGACAGCTCTAGTTCAAATAAACCTAAAAGATATGTTACATTTACTATCTACGATGTGTTACCAGCTGACGACAGATTAGCTAGATAAATGAAAGCATTGAATTTGCTTTACTTTCTATTTGCATTAACTTCTATTAAAGAATTAGTCATAATAGCTAAAATTCTACTTTTTATCCCCATCCACTGCTGAATATGCATGGCATATATGCCAAATTTATAACAGGAACATCTCTTAATCATAATTCCTTCAAATACTAGTCTCTACCTATCAAATAATAAGCAATTTCAAACAACTTCAATTTAAAGCCACTGAAACTTAAAGGATGAGAGACTTTAAAAGCTACCAGCTGTACACAAAAGAAAGGCTATTACTCTACAATATAACTTTTAACTCCCCCCCCCCTCACCCCCCAAAAAAGACACACATCTGACAGTTTTAAAGTTAACCTTTTATCAACATAACTGGTGTTAGTGCAAAACACTGACAACAGAAACTGAGTGTGTTCCTGGGTAACTGAGCTGGGTAACGCCGGCACATATATATGTATGCTACTTCCACTGGCATTACAATTTTGCTTTTGGGATAAGATCCCCATACATTTAACAGTATCACAGCCCTTAACACTTAGTCAGTATTCACTGGTGTACAGTGATCTACACACATCATATGTTTCCTTATTCAGACAATGTTCATTCCATACACTTCCCATCAGCATGGCCAAGTGGTTAGAGCATCCGACTTGCAGCCAAAAGGTCTAGGGTTCAAATCCTGGCCGGGTCATACCGAAGACTAAAAATGGAACCTACTGCCATTGTCCCTGGTGCTCAGCATTTGCAATGGAGTAGGGAAGACAAGCCAGTGAGCCACAACTGGAAAAAAGGCCGTGGCCAGCTCGACTTGAACCAATTGGTTGGAAACTGGGCCGTAAAACCTCATCTAACTCTAACCCATCAGCAATTCCTACCCATGACAATTACCCTCAACTTCCCCGACACAAAATTTGAAAACCTGTCACGTGAAGGAACCTGTTTAACCAAAAGGCAGGGGTTTCCTGAAAACCAATCATATTAGGTAACTATGCTCTCAAACCAAACTTTGTCCAGACAGCTTTGTCCTTGACTGGAACAAAGTGGCCCTGACATTTGCACACCTGAGACAACATTTAGCACCTGTTGCACAAACTACAACTATTGGACACTTTTTGGAAACTTATTGACCCATTGAAAAAGTCAAAAAACTTTTGGCAAACATGTGACACTAGCACTCACACACACAAAACCAAACATATCCACTGACCAGTGCTGACATATACACAAATGCAAAATCATCCAAGCATATCTTCTGACCAGCGCTGGCATACACAGTAACTTGCATGCTTTTTCTTCACACAAATGTTGCAAATTGGATTATGGGATTTCTATCTATTTCCTACAAAGCCAATTAACTTTCATCCTCACTATCTGATGACAAAGGTACTTCTATACTACTGTAGATCCAGATCTTATCTCTAATCTTATCAATAGATTGCAGTACATGCAAACCATAATGTGCATTGATCATGCTGCATTTACACTGATGCTGTCTTGATCTCACCCAGGTATGCCAACCATCATGTTGTTAGGGTAATACACTTTTAGAGATTCAGAACAATTGGAAAACTCATAGTACAATTCAATTTGAGTCACTATTGATCCCAGGGCATTTACAATACAAGTTTAGATTTCCTGCCTGGGGTCAGATCCTCCTCGCTGATCTGATTGCTTTTTAACTAAAGCTTTGATCTCAAGCACAGGATCTAACACCAAGCAGGAATTCAGATCCAAATCTATTGTTAAAGCACCCATAGCTCACCATGTTATGAACCTATCTTAGCAGCAAGTATGAATATATAACCTTTTCTTATGTACACATTTTAACTCAGCAGTTGTAAATGAGCACACTTTTGCTAATGTACTGCACATTACAAATGTAGCCAATACAGCTGTACGAGTATTAAATGTGTTCACCAGAAGGGGGGCAGGTGGGGAGGGGGAAACTAAATTTACACATCTGAACTCTGCATGTATAAATAAGTTCACTTTTTCTAAAGTATATCTAAATACAAATTCAGCCAATTTAAAGGCAGGGGTAATACACACTTACATTGAGGGCAAGACAGAAATCGAATGAAAACTCTCAAAGATACAACTTTTCAAAATCTCTACTTTAGGCACTAGCTGCTCATATGCACAAACAATCTTCACACAAAGGAACCCAAATACTAAACATTAGATGTACATGCACACTTACTTCATCACCAGAATGATAAATGACTTAAGTATATCCCATGTCATATGATGAAGAAAAAGATAGCTAAATCTTGACTCTCTAACCAGGGCAAAAGCTGACCACAATAACATAACATGGTTTAATATCTGAGCAACACTCCAGCAAAACCAATGGTTAAAACCAAGGCACACCAGGGACAGGAATGTAGTATGAGATAAATTAAAGCAAAGGATTATTAGCTTCAAATTTAGGATTGACAAAATTCCGAAAAGTCAAGGATAAACTTGATGGGGTAAATCTCACAAGTTACTCTTGCAACTGAGAGTACCAGTATAGATAACTTAGTAAACAGACCTTACACTATTTTTGAAAAGTATATAAGAGAGTTATACAGATGACTGAGCAGATGTATACCAAGAACTACTTTCCAGATTAGTCCCCTTGCATAAAAGACATGGTCCGAAGAAAACCTAACTTTTGGGGTTCCATTTAGATGGAGATTCTGTTGACCTTGACAACAAATATCTATTATTTCTATTATTTTGGAATGAATCTTTCTCCAGGTTGTAGGTAATGGTTTTTTTCATAATTCTTGCTACTGCACTGTTGTAAATATCTTAACACCCTTTTAGGCTTTTCTGAAGATTAAATTCAATCACCCAACCCTTCTAACTTTCACAAACTCTGAGAGAATGGAAAATAACCTGATGTGCAAAACAAAAACATATAAAACCAAAAAAATAAAAAGAAACCCATAATTACTTGGGTCCTCAGCATTAGGACTCAGTTTAAAGCATTTCTAACTAATGGTAAGCAAATGTTAATAGAGACACAAAACACCTTCATTAGACACCACAGATACCTACAAATGTAGGAGGGGATGAATGCATGGGTAACAAATAGTTAATTCATGGCTCCTTGCATGGCTCAGAATAAAACCAGCTCAATGTGAAAAAGCTACCTCAATGACCTTACCTTGCCAAACAGGGTCGTAGCTAGAGTGAATGCAGTGCTTTGCTAAAGCACGGGCTGTGAGAAGAGAAAGTAATAACCAACAGCAACAAAATGTATACCTATCATGGCAGGTCATCCACAAAGGGGCACTGAACAGAGAGGAATAAAAGTTATCTCATCCTGATAGGCATGTGACCAGAGGCATTCCCACAACGGAGCACTAAATAGAGCTTTAACAAACATGCCTATCCCCATTCTGACAGGTCTTGAGCTTGACCCTGACAAAGAAACCCTGAAGCAGAGGTTTGACAACCACATTTTAAATATTCGGTCAGACCTATAGCCAGTGACTCTCCTCTAGCAAACATGTTGTACGGAACATGCCTACTTGCTTAACACATAGGAAGAGACATTTACAACCCAGGGTGGAAAATGTTGGGGAGCTGAGAGGCTCCTTCCTGGGAGAGTTTGATATTTGGAGGGAAAGTTTGGCTGTTGGAGGGAAATATTACATCTTTTGTACAGGAGAATATAGAAGGAACTGTAGAAAATTTGACCCCCTTCCCAGGGATTAAAAATTTTTCACAACCAATTATTAAAATAGAGTTTGAATACTTCTGCACTGGGCAATGTTTTTATCTCTAAATTTTTTGAGGAACTGATTACAAATATGGCAGCTTGGTTCAAGAGTTTAGTACACATGAAAAGATGGGTCTCTCCTTTACTTGCAATTTTCAAAAATGGGTAGAAATGTGGACAAAGCCTGTTGAAATGTTAAGTATAAATTTGTTAAGAAAGTGCAGTGGTACAGACGTTCAAACCCATGAACATGTACAAAGTACTATCCACCATTGAAGAGTACAGCCACAACAGGACAAAAATAGTAAACCCTCTCTACATGTTTAATACCTTTATCAAAAGACAGGTCCTCCAAAAAGTTTGGTTCTTGATATCAAGTACATTCCCCAACCAAGCAAATTTCGATAAGATTGCAAATTTGTGCATGACAATAAAATGGTTGATTAAATTAAAGGGAAGACCTAAGGTAGAATGTAATGAAATTCAAACATCCCCTGTAACCGAGTTTCATGTATCGCTCCACGAAGGGCACTCTGAGCAAGAAGGGCCTCCAATAGTTACAAGTACAGTATGTTCTGTAAGGACATTAATAATGGAATATCACTACCAGTGAGGGCATTTTTGCAAGAAAAAATCATTTAAATGAGAAGAGAGGGTTCTTTGCACAAATTTTAGTCACAAGAAGTGGTGAGATCAGGAATAGCTTTAAAGAATCTTTAATAGCCAACAACCCATTTTGATTACGTACAATTGATTCTGTCATATAATATACAAACATACTCCATTTTGACAAGTATTAATGCTTTTTAACCATGTTAGAAAAATTTAAGAGATACAAATAAACCTACTTCCTAACAACAGATTTCAGACACATAAAATTAATGCTTTGGGGAAAAGCTTTTTAGATGTTACATCAAAGCAATAAACAAATTTCTCAAGTTTGAAATACTGCTTAAGACAAGAAGATAGTCCTTGCAAAAGTTTCTAGTTTCTATAAATGCATGACCATGCTAGATTTCCACATGTACAATTTTGCTTTCCTTCTGGCTAAACGAGCTGTTAGAGAAGCAAACAACCAGAGGACATCCTTCCAATAAACTTAGGATTTATTTTAGTCACAGAGAGTTGATGAGTAAAGAGAAAGCTTTCCAACAATTTTCAAAAAAGCAATGAACCAAGTTTGAGTTCTAATGTCTACTTATGATAAGCTGTGTAGCTATAGGAATCTTTATGTTTTCACTTTCTCACAGTAAAAGACAATGTTAAATTCTAACGAGGAGAAAGCTTGGGGGAAGCACTCTTAGAAATTTAAAAAGTAATAATGTTACCAAGAGAAGCATCACTAGGGTGTTCTGCTTCCAGGAAAGTCAGCCTCTTTATGCAAGAGGTACTGATGAGTTCCGATAGATTCTTCATCTCTACTTGAACACCGTTAATGTAACCCGTCTGGAACTTTCTGATGTTTGATAGGATTGAAGCCTGGATGTTCTCATCCTCTGATCAATAAAAGAGAGAGCATCAATTTATGGAACCATAAAATTATGTAACCAAAAGGTCAAGTGACATGGTGTATGTTGTACTTATTTCACCTAAAATATTTGAATATTAATCAACCTTGAATATATATGTACAATGCTTTCAAGTTCTAAAAATTCCTCAAGAATCAATCAATCAATACATATAGAAGTTTGATACATGTAATACATAACAGCAGTTCTGGTATTGTGTTGGTCTGTGTGAAAATATGCCACAATCAATTTTAATAAATTTGTTATGTTGACTCATTCAAACTGGACCATTTTAACTCAACATTTCAAATGCATGGGAGGAATGTATACGTACCACTTAGAATCAAAAGAAAGCCTTTATTCTGTTCTTTTCATTACTACTGCAAACTCAACATGGCCTATGGCTGACATTACAATTGAGTTTCCATACAATCACCCTAACAATCCCTACCCAGACAAATTCCTTGCCAGACAATTCCTATCCCATGCAATCCCCACCCAACAACAATTCCCAGTAATTTAATACTTTAAAAGTAGACATCTTCTAAACAAACAAGTGAAAACCTCAGGTTCTACAAAATAATGTAAAGGCCAATCAAACCAAGACAGTTGAAATCAAACAATACACAACAACAGAATGGAGTGGCTTACCAATCATTCCATGAGTTACAGTGATGGTGACAGTAGGTCTTCCCAGCTCCCTCCAGTTATATCTGAGAAAGGCTATATCATTCTTGGTAAGGTCAGCAAGAAGGTCATTATCAAGGGCAAGATAAAATTGGTGGTGATCAAGAAACTGTCAAAAAAATATAAAGAAACATTGGTGTTGGTTAAGATGAATCAGTCAACATGTATTACATTTCACACAATGAGTGATACATTACAAAAATTTAACAATAACAAGAAAAGATAACGATGACAAAATGAAGACTGTTGAAGGGGAGGAGGCCACAAGTGGTGCTGCTAAAGGAACTGATAATAACATATTTTATATGAAAGTTGTCATGCTCAAGAGCACCACATGCAATCTGTTATACAAAACATTTCAAAACAATGCTGTACCATATCATACTGCACCACTCTGCACCAATCCATGCAAAAAGATACCGTACAGTATGGTACACTATGATAAAATACAATACAACATATTTAATACCTTGCAATACCATACAATACGATACAATACGATACAATACAATCCAATACAATACAATGCAACATGATACACTATTATAAGACATAATCCGTTATAATCTGAGACAACTAAATGCCATTCAGAACAATGCAGGTTTTTACAGTACAATATTACAATAGAAAAAGACTACACAACACAAACTTGCAATAAATAGGATTGTCTTTTTCACTTAATATTCACCTGGGGAACAAATGCTAATATTTTCCCATGTAGGGTATACAGCATACTCGTGCTAAGGACACCAATTTCTCGGCAAACATTTCCACTTAATTTCAGTTTCTTGTTTTCTCCTGGAAAAAAACACAAATTAAAGGGGAACAAATGAGGCAAAACACAGTAAGCTATTGTGGGTCTTCTGAGGGTAAATGGCTAAAGCCACTCTTAAATGCCCTATGCCCTTTGCAAAATATTTCATAGTATGGAATGCTCAAAGGGACTATGTACGGCATTCTCTCTATTATGCATGTAGGGCATTTTGGTGGGTTACTCTATATTTTGCTACAGTTCACCCAGCTATCACTACACCATGATCATTTCATTAGGCCTGGGGAACAAAAATGTTTAACACCCAATTCCCTCCCCATTCTTCCCCTCCCCAAATGGATAAAAAAGAACTTTTTAATTTTTATCTTTTATTTTCAAGATGATCTGATTTGAAATTTCTTCTGACAAGGTTCACTGCATTTCTGTACTCTAAGACAAATTGACATTGTAAATGGCATTAGGAGTGCAGCTGACATATCTGTTATCTGTGAAACATTTCTCACAAAGATGTGTTCAATAGCTAAATCACAGCTGACTGTGTGATAAGGGAAGTGACCGATCACGTCTTTACCAAAACTTCTAATTCTCCATGGATTTGCTTACTGTTCCCAAAGTAACAACTCAATTTTCTAGGGGAAAAAATTGAAAGGACCAGGCAGCCTCAAAAGAAGGAAACATGAAAGATTTTTTCTTTTTATCTGGCTTCATGAACCAGCACATATTACATTTTCATGGAGAAACAGCAAGCCAATGATATAAACTTACATCTAATTTCAAGATATCTTTCATACTACACTTTAGATTCAAACCTTTTGATACAAGAACACCATCGGAACATCTTATTTACACATTTTCATGAAACTTTAAGAAACTTAGATAACTGTAGACCAAAGCAAATGCATTAATGGAAACAAAACTGACCACAAGATGATTCCTTTCAGGCTCAGACTTACCAAGGTGTTTAAATATATGTATAAGTACTCTGGCAGGGTAGATAAAGACTGGGGCTGCTTCAGCCACAGTTTGCACATAAATGTCCTGCGCCTTCAATATCTCTTGAACAATTGTGTCTTCTGCTAGTACAGCCACTACCAGAAAAAAAAAAGGGAGGAATACGGTTCATTGTTGTTTCTGACATTATTTCAAAGCAATAATTGTGGCCAAAAATATATTTTATAAGGGTTCTAGGCAGTAGGATATTCAGACTGATCACATGTTACATTCAATCATTAAATCACTGGACAAAATGTTTCCAAGGATTTTCTTTTCTCTTTTTTTTTGTGCATATTTTCAGCTGGAAATCCAAACCTATAAAGAACACACCATCCACTTCAGAATGGTCTTCACAACAATACCCAGTTATCCATGTATCAGATGTCATTAGCACTTTATTATACACACTGGTTTCCAAGCTTCACAGATTGATCTTTCTTCCAGTCCCACAGATATACAACATGTCTGGTAGGTATTATTCAAGAACACTGGTTGAAGCCAAATGTCTAACTGCAAACATGATGTCTGATTTCTGCTGTATCTGGTTAAACATGTTTAACAGTTTTCTGTTTGTTATGTCTGATAGATACAGACCTTTGGTCTTCTGGTCTTTCTTAGCATAAAAGTGATTACTCTGAATTAAATTTTACATTATCATTGCCTCACTGCACAACTTTATTTCAGGGCAACAAGAAGTCCCGGACATTCTCCCTGTGATCCACATAACCTTCCTTGTGACCCTATCCCTGGGTAGGCTTTCTGAACGTATGTAATGCATGCTCCAGCATGAAACAAACAGGTATGAACTTAATAACAACCTTGAACCACCAAGTCTGGTTTTGGACGTGCAGCTTGCCTTCTGTTTAAAGGGTCTAGCTCTCCGGGTAATATAAACTTCTCTTTCAAAAGCATGGCAATAATGTAGAGAGACTGGCTCCAGAGATGGGGTAATCGTCCCCCAGGTAACCTGGTTTGACTACTTGGAGTCTTATATTCAAGATCCACCTGTAACAAAAGAAAAACCAGAAAGCCCAAAGGCTTAGTGATTCCTTGCCAGAAAGGGGGATGCTGTGTCACACAGAGGTTCATCCCTTAAATTTATACTTCTTGACTACACTGTTTTTGCAATGCATTCACAATTTGATCCCTGGTGATCTCACATGACCTTTGAACCCCAACAAAACTTAGATAACAAAACAAAGTTGATATAAAAACATGTCTTAGAAGATATTTATCTGTGCTTCCTCCCTTGTAAAGTCATGTTTACAAAGTTTCAGTTTTTTAAACTCTGGTAGTGTTGAGCTGATTATCAGTTGGTGTTATCGGTATCGGCCAATAATGGCGTTATCGGTTGGATATCGGTATCGGCTAAATCAGCAGTTGCCGCCGATAACGGC